>BDRX01000202.1:3565-36325 GCA_003203535.1 Raphidocelis subcapitata | reverse complement strand
GGGGGGGGGGGTGGGGGGGGCGGGGGGGGGGGGGGGGGCGGGGGTTGCGTCGCAAAGCGCCGGCTGTGCGGGAGGCCTGGGCCTGTTTTTATTCCTCGTGGGGTCGCGTTGGCTCCGGCGTGCTTCTGTTTGCCTGTTGCTTCTTATTTTTTCCTTTTTCTTTTATTCTCGGGCCCGCCGGCCCGGCGCGCGCGCGCGCGCGGCCGCCGCGGGGCGCGCCCCTTGCGGCGCCGCCGGGCCGGGCGAGCCGCCGCCGCGCGGGCGCGCGTCCCGCGCGGGCCGGCCCGCCCGCCGTTGGCACGCGCCCGGCCGCCCGGCCGCCCGGCCGCGCCGGCGGGGCGCGCGCCGGGCCGCCGCGTTTCGGGGGCGGCGTTTTTTTTATTCTCGTTTCCGGCGGTTCCGGCGGTTTCGGCGGTTTCAGCGGCACTTGCCGGCGGCGCGCAGGCCCCAGTTTTCGCAGGCTATGAACATGAGGGCTCCGATGTTGCCGGCGCCGTAGTTGCCTTTTGGGGGGTTCGTTTTTTTTGTTGTTGAGTGGGTTGGGGAGGGTTGCTGGTGTGCACCGTAGTTGTCTGTTGGGGGTTTAGTTGTATTTTTCGTTTCGAGTGTGATTGGGGGGTTTGTTGGTGCGCGCCGCAGTTGGCATTGCGTGTTTTGGCGTTTTCCAGGGGTGGGAGGCGCGCGCGGTTTGGGGGGGTGCCCGGCTACAGGCATGGCCTTCTGCGCTGCGGCTTCAAGCACCAATTCCGCAAACGCAAAAATGCTGATCGTGCAACCAATGCCGCGCGCCCGCCAATAACACCACACCCGCAAGCAGCCCCCTTCCCAGCAACAAGTTGAGGCGCCCCCCACCCCAGAAATCCCCGACACCCCCTTGCCCCCAAAAAACGTTGATGACAAATGATCCCAGGCGCCCACCGTATTTAGCGGCGGGGAAGGCGCTGTTGCTAGCGAATTCGGAGGCGCCCTGGATCTTGATGCTCAGATCGGTAAAGCCCCTGGGGAGATCCGGGGCGGAATTTGGAGAGGCGTGATTGGTTTCGGAGGGCCGAGCTGTTTTGGGCGGGGGGCTCGGAGCGGGGGTGAAACGGCGCAGCCGCGGCGCTATTTGGCCGGCAGGTTGCGACTTGCAAGTTTGTTTGGGTTTTCCTGTTGTGGGGCTGGCTTGGAGGTTGGGCTTGGCCCCCTGTGCCCAGCGGTCCGGCCTCAAAAACAGACATGCAATAGCAAAGGAACGTAAAGCACGCCCCGTGTAAGAAAAACCAACCAGCTGGTTACGCCGACGATTGCGTTCTGTTCGTTTTGTTGTGGGGCGGGAGGGCGGTGCGGGGCGGGGCGGTGAGCTAGTCTAAAACTTCAGGCGGTGTTCAAAACCCCAACCGGCCTGGCTTGCTGCGACGACTTGCTTGCTTGAGCTGAGCCTGAGCACAAAACAAAAAAAATAAAAGTACACGGCAGGCGCGAGTCATTGGTAGAGTTCTTTCGAGCTGGAACTTCAAATCAGAAAAAAAAACATGGAAAAGGCACCCACCCGAATGCTGACGTCTCCATAGGTGGCGGGGCCGCCAAGTACCGCGTCAACTCCCATGTTGATCAGCCTTTTTTTGTTTTGGTTGGGTAATTTGTGTTGTTATGGTTTTTTTTGGGTGTACGGCTTGGTTCAGTGTTGTGTGTGTGTTTGCGCCGACTCCCATATTGATCAGCCTTTGGTTTGGTTGGGTGGTTTGATTTAGGCGTTGTATGTTTTCGTACAAGGCGGTGGCTAATGTATGGGGGAGGGAGTTGTTTATTTTATTTGGCTCTGCCGACGCAAGCTTGGGCCACCGCCCACACACCCCGCCAGGGCCCGCCGCTGCACCCTTTGGAGCCACGCGCCCAATGGACCCTGGGAAACCCCTGGCAATACCGTGGCCTGAATACCACCCACACAAAGCGCAAAACCGCCCACGCAAAGCGCAAAACCGCCCACCAGGGCCCGCCGCTGGAGCCGCCAGTCATGGCAGTGCCGCGAGCGATGTTTTTCAGAGCCCTCAGGCGGCCGTCGGGGCCGGGGTACCACTGGCGCCTGTTTGTCATTCGTATGTTTTCAGGAGTTGGTTTTGTGGAAGGGGTTTACGGGGGCGGCAAGCGGGTTGGCGGGCGTGCGCGCGCGCACCATGGGGGAGCGCTGAACAATACCAGGCAGCAGGCAGCAGGCAGCCCACCACACACACAGAGGAAAAAGTCAGATGCGGCAGGCATTTGGGTCGACTGAAACTGCTCACATCCTGAACCCGGGGGAGTTGCTCATTTGCATCTCGTTGCCGTAGTCAAAGTGAATGGGGTAGCCTGCGGTTCGGCGTGTTTTATATTTTTTTAGGGTTTTCTTGGCGGGAGGGGCATTGCGGGCTGGAGATGGTGCCACGGGCCAGGGTTCAGAGGGCTCGAATAAGTCTGGCCGTTTTGGGGCCAACACCCATGGGAAGAGAACGGAAACCGCCCCGCATGCAAAAGAAACCTGCCTGCAACGCATGCAAAAAACACCGCCATGCAAACCAAACCGCCTGCAACGCGTGCAAGTAAAAACCGCCATGCAGAAACCGCCCCAAAGGCACCCACCCAGCTGGGTGATAGCGAGGTAAGGGGGCACAAAGTCGGTGATGAAACCCGATATGGGGGCGCGGCTGGCGTCAAAGGCGTTGGCGAGGTAGTTGCTGCGGGGTGGTGGCGGGGTTGGAGGGTGGCCTCTGTCAGTTGCTAGCTATCATCGAATGTCGCTGCTGCACTTTGGCTTTGAAAGCTTCAAAACAGGCGGCTGGAAGGGCTGCGGCCCTTGCATTGGGGGCGTTTCCTGGGTGGGGTTTCGACGGGTGCCGGTACAGACGCATGGAGATTTGAGCACCCTTCAGCCCCGGCTTGTGCGAACGAAACCCGCCCGCAAGCGGGACCTTTTCAAATACGGCAATGCGCTTCGAAAGCGAAAAGAGGCTCACTAGTAGCGGCCGCCGGCCTTCACAAAGGCCTGCTTGCCGTCGGTGCTGAGCTGCAGGGAAATGACGGCCCTGCGGATTCGGGGGTTGAGCGGGCGGGGGATATTTGGGGGGTGTTTGGGGGATATTTGAAGGAAATCTGGGGGATATTTGGGGGATATTTGGGGGATATTTGGGGGATGTTTAGTTTTTTTTGCTGCTGCTGTGCGTGGGAGTGATTGGCTGGGTTCCATGTGCTGGACCCCCTTGCCTGGACTCCAATGCCTGGCTGGGCACGCGCGTGCGCAGCTGCCCCATCCCGCCACGAAGTCGGGCAACGCATGGCGCCACCCCGGGCTCAGTGCCCCAAAAAGCGGCGCCCCCAAACACCCCCCTCGAAAAAACAGTGCCTCCCCCTCTCCACTCACACGTCGTTGCTGCAAACCACGCCCTGCGCCTCCGGGAGGCACGCGTCCGTGCCGTTTAGGTAGACGTTTGGCACGGCGACCCGGTCCCCCATGAAAACGGTGTCGGGCTTGTGGTCGGGGGTGAAGCCGGGGATGAAGACGAAATCGCTGTAGACCTTGTTCTGCGGGGGTTGGGGCGGTTTTGTTTGGGCGCGGTTTTATTTGGGGGCGGTTTTATTTGGAGGCGGTTCGTTTGGCGGTTTGGGGGCGGTTTGTTTGAGGTTTTGGCGCGCCCAGGAGCTGGCCCCGGGGCGGTTCGGGCGGTTTCAGGAGTTCAGGCGAGCGCAGCCGCCGCCGCCGCCGCCGTGTCCTGCAGAGGCGCGAAAGCGCGCGCCCCGGCTGCGGCGGCAGACGGGCGTGCGCGCACGCGCCCCTATGGCGGCACGAGACCGTAGCTTCGCACACATGAAAAACATGAAGGGATGAATGCCCTTGTCAAAAACCCTTGTCACGACTAGCTTTGGCGGAACGGGTCCAAAGCGTTGCGCAAAACAATGCACGGGATGAATGCCCTTGCCAAACCCCTTGTCAGTATCATGTAGTGGAGGGAATGAAGGTTTGCCCACCTTTCCATAGGCCGCAACGCACTGCGGAGGGCGGCGGAGGGTTTGGCGAGGGGTCGCGGGCGGCGAGCGCGGGGCGTCGAGGCGGTTGGGGGCGGTGCATTGGACGCGCGCTGCGCTGGCAGGCGAGCGCCGATCGGCTGAAACGGCGAAACACCTGGCCCTTTTTTAGCTGGTGGGCTCAAAGCTTGGTTATTGCATTGCCGCGGCCCTGAATACCCCCGAGGCCCCCGAAAGCCCCGCCCCGCCCCGTCAGGTCCCCACCCCGCCCCCTCACGTGAGCGGCGGTGACGATGACCGATTTGCCGATGAGCGAGGCGCTGCACATGTAGCTCGCGCCGTCAACCTGTGAGTGGGGGTTTAGGGTTTAGGGGCGGGGGTTTTCGTATGGGTTGGCTTCGGTCGACTTTCTTCTGGCTTCGGTTCACATTCTTCAAGGCTTGTTTGGCTGTTTTAGGCTTGGTTGGCAAGTTTTTTCTTGCGGTGTTGCTAATTTAGTTTTGAGGTGGCCGGTGCCGTCCGCCTGTGGTGTTGACTGGGGGAGGCTTTTTCAGCCCGCCGGTGCGTTTTTCTCAAGGCGGCGGGCCACGTTGCTGGGGTAGCAGCCGGCGTGCAAAAGCGGGAAAGCGCAGCCCCGCACGCGCGGCCATGAAGGCTAAGGCACGGATTCATCCAACTGGCCTGTGCCCCCCAAAATAATCCCCCAGAGACCCCCCGAGACCACCCAGCTCACCCTGAAAAGGAGCTTGCCGGCGGGCTGCACAAAGGGCGTCCAAGCGCTGGCGCTCTTGCCCAGCCGGCTGTCCGCGAAGGAGAGCCCGCCGGTGCCCTGCGGGCGCGGGGCGCGTTTGGGGGGCGCCCGGGGTTTAAGGAGGTGGGGCGCTGGGATTGTTGGAGATGGGCGGTTGTGCCGGTGGGGGGGCGTGTTTAATGGTGCGGGGGGGACCTTGCTGGGGGGAGGCGAACGAACAGCGTTCTGGGGTTGAGCGGATTGTGGTATGTTGCAGGGCGGTCGCGGCGTCAGCGTGGGCCTGGTATGCCTTGTTGCCTGCCCTGCATAAGATCCCTGGCTGGTCAAACGACAGCCCCGCTTGAGCACAATGCGAGCAAACCCCAAGGCCCCGCGCGCGTCCCACCTGGCCCATCGGCACCGCCCCGCCGCCCCTCGGCGCGTAGGTGGCGACGGCGGGCTCCTCCTCGAGCGACGCGCCCCCGTCCGAGGCGGCGCGCGCGCGCTCCGAGGCGCGCGCGGCGCCCTCGCGCAGCGCGGAGGCCTGCTCGGGGGTGAGCGAGAAGGACAGCTCCCGGGCGTCGCGGACGGCGGCTTTGATTGCTTCGGGGGAGGGGCGGCCGGCCGAGGTGCGGGCGACCTTGAAAACGGAGACGGAGTCTGAAGGGTCGTTGGCGCGCCGCGCGGCGGCGGCGGCGGCGGCCGCGCGGCGCGGCGGCGCCGCGGGCTGCTTGGGGGGCGCCGCCGCGGGGGGCGGCGCGGCGACGGCGTCGGCGTCGGCGGGGGCGGCGTCGGCGGGGGCCGCGGCGGCGGCGGCGGCGGCGGGCGCCGTGGGGGCGGCGTCGGCGGGCGCCGCGGGGGCGGCGTCGGCGGGGGCGACTGGGGCGGCGTCGGCGGGGGTGACTGGGGCGGCGTCAACGGGCGCCGAGGGGGCGGCGTCAACGGGCGCCGAGGGGGTGGCGTCGGCGAGGGCAACTGGGGCGTCGGCGGGGGCCACTGGGGCGGCGTCGGCGGGGGCGACTCGGACGGCATCGGCGGGGGCGACTGGGGCGGCGTCAGCGAGGGCGACTGGGGCGGCGTCGGCCGCGGCAGCAGGAGCGGGGGACAGGAGGAGGAGCAGAAGGAGCAGCGGCGACAGCGCCCGCGCCGCGGCGCGGGCGGTGGGGCGGCGGGCGGGCATGGTGGGGTCCTGGGGGGCGTTTGGGGGGTGTTGGCGTGCTGTTTTTCAGGTCGGGGTCGCATGGACTTTGGGTGGCTGTGGCAGGGACCTGCCAAACCGGCCTGGACTAAGTGTGCCAGCAGGCCCTGGGCACGGGCGGTCCACCCAGCGGCCTGCCCTCGCCACTGTGCATCCCGCGCCGCTCAAGAGACACGCACGTCTATTCGATCGCTTTGGCGGGGCCTGGCCGGGCGGAGAAGGCCGGGCGAGAGGTCCTGGCGGGGCTGCTTCAGGACTGCCGAGTCGCTAGGTTGACGAGGACGGCAATGCCAGCGGGCGGGCGTCTCTAATCAAAATCTAAATGCGGATTCGTATTCAGGTCTGGGGCCGCGACTGGACGGGGGCCGCGATTTGTGCGTTTCGGGGCGCCGCGAACTCTCGGCGCGGCCTGGTGGGAATTGGGTTAGTCAGGCCCGGCAGATTGCGCCGCGCCGCGCCGGTACAGCAGGTCGGCCCTAGGAGGACGGCAGTCCTGTGGCTTTAAAAGCAGCATGCATATGACGTGGATCGCATGGAGCGCGCGCATGCAGCACGTCCGGCGCTGCATGGGCGCGCGCGCGCGCGCCCAAGGGAGCTGCCCGGGAGCTGCCTGCTGATTGCGCGGCGTGCGCTTCTCGCTGCGCGGCAGGCGCAGGCGCGCGCCGGCATGCTGCTGGAAGCGACTTCGTACTTCACGTAAAATATCCTGGAGGTTTAAGGGGGCCCGCCTGGTGCTTCAACGCGGTCGCCTGGACTGGCGGGCGGTGCGTGGCGCGTGAAAGGCTGCCTAGATCAAGCACCGCGCCGTGAGCCGAGGCAATGGCAGCACCGCCGCCCACCCACCCTCCATTTGAAGCCCAAGTCCCCCCCGGCAGGGGTTGAGGAGAGATTGGGCCTCTCCCTGAAATTCGGATATATACTTTAAACACTTCCCGCCTCGGCAATGCCTGCGCCCTGGTGCGTTTTGCGCCGCTGCTCAACCCCTTTTGCCACCCGCCCCTGGGGAGTCCAAAACCACCGGCACCGACCAGCGGTGCAGCCGTCGCGCTGCTGCACCGCAGAGGATGGCCGAAGATGATGAAGCATGCGCTCCTAGGCTATGCTTATGTACGCCCGCTGCATTTCTTCAAACACCTTTTCCAGGCTGGGGTCTGGGCCCCGGCGGCGGCACATGCCTACATGCTTGCTTGGTCAGCAATTATCCACGCCGCAGCAGCAACATCAACAGCAACAGCAACATCAACAGCAACAGCAACAGCAACAGCAACAGCAACAGCAACAGCAACAGCAACAGCAACAGCAACAGCAACAGCAACAGCAACAGCAACAGCAACAGCAACAGCAACAGCAACAGCAACAGCAACAGCAACAGCAGCAGTCAAGTTTTGGGCGGCGCATGACCATTGAATTTATCAGGCATTGGTTCGTCGGCTGCAGCTTTTCAGGCGCGCATGCGTATTTGGCCTTGGCGCTTTGCAGTCGCAAGTTGGGGATCAACAGCCGATGCGTGCATTTTTTAGCAGGTCCAGGGCCGGCTGTTGGTGCACACTGACTTGTCACCAAAACAACTCGGCTGCAGCGACCGGTTAAGAGTGCTGCAACACATGTGGACGGCATGCAGCAGGCGCTATGCAGTTCATTACCGTATGCTGCCGCGCAGTGCAGCAGTACGCAATAGTCGGCGCTGACCAGTTACGTAGTGTTTTGTGGCCTTCACAAGCCCAAAGCTCACATCATTTACTCGAGATCAGGTTATTCTAAGCGTGATCTATGTGATCTGGCGAAAAGGCGATGAGATCACATTTGACATTTGTCTGATAACATAACTTTTATTATTTGCCGGCATTTCAACAGTTCACGAGCATGCACAAACATGCACAAAATCCCCTCAAAGCCCGGCTCGCCGGGTTGGTGCTGTTGGCGCTGCTGCTGGTGCTGGGCGGCGTTGCCGCATGCAGACATCGCGGCATGCCGCCAATAAAGAAAGGCTCGCGCCCCGGACCTCCTTACAGCTACGATCCGGACTGCCCGCGATTCCTGGTGCAGCAGTTTTCGCAGCAGGATGGGGCGGCGGTCCTGGGGCCAGGCCGCACGCTTGCAGCGCTGGAGTTTGCAGCCAAGCAGGTGGGGAGAAGATGTTTTCAAACGTTTGCCTGCAAAGGCTCAGGCCTTTTAACGATCCGTGGTGCTTTTTTAAACGTTGCATTCAATGCAACTTTTTCAACTGTTTTGCATTGGCGATTGGGGGCATCCAGCACCGCCACAGCAGCACTGCCACAGCAGCACTGCCACAGCAGCACCGCCAAGCCAGGCTGACGCCGTGATCCGCAAAAACAACTGAACACCCCCCAAAACAAGGCCAGGGATATTTCTGCTGCTCTTGTCGTCGACGACACACTTTGCCGCGGCCTCGGGTTCAGATATCGCCGCTACTGGGATTGCGGGGCCTTCATGTCGCCGTTGCAGCTTGGGAAGCTGCGGCACCAGCTCCAGCCCCCCCTGAAAGCCGTCAGCGTGGAGAGCCAGGCCGTCTTGCGCGCTGTTTTCGGGGCGCCGGCAGAGGCGGGCGACTTGACAAATTGCTACGTGGCGGTGCATGTTGACGTGGCGGGGCCATTCTGTGGGGGCCGGCCCTGCTTGCCGGGGGGCCCGGGCGCCTACACCAAGCTGCAGGCGCTGTAATTGATAGATTGAGCTCCTGCCTAACCAAAACCAAATTGGATAGTACTTGGGAAGAGACGGCGTCACGTATCTGCCTGCGCGTGCGCGTGCGCGTGTGCTTGTGTGTGCGTGCGCGCATGCACGGGCCGGGCGTGAAGAGCGCGAGGCCGCAGCGAGAGCGCCTTCGCCTGGCCAGAAGTCGCCCAAGCAGTCTGGAACTGCAAGCGGCGCCCATAGTCGCCTTCCCATTCCCTGCACTAACCCGGGACTGCCGCAGGACATTGAATGGGGGCCCCGGACTGGCCGGACTGGTCAGAAGTGATCTGATCTCGGGCGAGTTCGCGCCGCCTGCGGCGCCGCCCTGCCATTTGGCAAACCCCCGGCGCAGGCCGAACCGAAACCTGCCAAAAGCGTCGACTTTTTTTGCAACCCCCCGCCCCATCCCAGCCCTACATGTCGCGGCGCGGCCTGAGAACGGCGCTGCTGCTGGCCGCGGTCGCGGCGGCGGCGGCGGCAGCGTGCAGCAGCGCGGACGCCGATTCGACGAGCTATCGCGTGACCTACAACGCGGAGGGATCGTCGGAAACGCGCGCGTGCTTCAAGATCGGCGCGAATGAGCTGTGCCAGGCCTCCGAGACCCAGTCCGAGTGCTGCATGGACGACACGGTCGCTCGGCCCAAGTTCGTGAGCCTGGTTATCAAGTCCGCGGGTAGGGGGGCGCGCGCTCGGGGGGGCACCGCTTGCCGGAGGGGCGCCGTGCAGACCCGCAGACCTGGCAGGCCGCTCGCGTGCGCCGCCAAGCAGCAGAGCAAGCTCATTTCCAAGCCAGCCCGCCCCGTGCCCCAGATCTTCTGCTGATCCCACCAAATTGTCCCAGGCGCCGCCTGTGCCACCAAGAAGCAGAGCAAGCTCACCCCCTCGCCGCACACAAACCAATGCCAACCCCCGCCCCCCCTCTCCCAGGCCCCGCGTGCGCCACCAAGAAGCAGAGCGCCCTCAAAGTCAAGTGGGCCGTCGGCAGCGCCCCCGGCCGCAAGGCGCGCGGCGACGGCGCCTCAATGCTCACCATCCCCCTCGCCAAGCTGCCCGCTGCGGGCGGCACCGTTTGCGCCGACCTGTCGGGTGCGTTTTTGTTTGGGGCGGCCCGCCCTGGCAGCTCGCGGGCGCGCATTGCGGGCGTGCACTGCGGGCGGCGCGCAGCAGGGGCTCGTGGCACCGCGCCCGCGTGCGCCAGGCCCTGGCGCGCCGCCAGCCGTACCCGCCGCTTCCCACCGCTCATGGCCCGCTTGCATCTCGCGCACGCGGCTCGGTCGCTGGGCAGCAGCAACTTGTCTTAAAGACGGCCCGCCGCCGGCCCTCGCATGCCTCCTTCCAAGCAGCCTTGCCACCCGCCGGCCGGCCCCTCCCTCGCAACCCGCCAAACGCATAACCGTCAACCACGGGGACCGTCGCAAAAACCAATTGCAACCGCCGCACCAACGCACCGCACCCACTGCACCCACCAACCGCAAAACCGCCGCACCAACGCACCCCAACGCAGCGAGCACCGACGCCGGCTGCAGCCGCCGCGACGACCTCTGCCGGGAGGGCAAGTGTGAGTACACCCTCACCACAAAGCCCCGCAAGGACACCAAAAAGGCGTGCTGCGTGACCAATTACGCCACGATCAACAAGGTTGCAGGTGAGCGCGCCCCATGGGGCTGGCCAGCGGGCGGGCGCGGGGGGGGGGGGGGGGGGGGGGGGGGGGGGGGGGGGGGGGGGGGGGGGGGGGGGGGGGGGGGGGGGAGCCGGAGCGGCGCCGTGCCGCGCGCGGGCGGTTGCTTGCGTTGGGGCTTTTGCCTGCGCACCTGCCCTTGCCGCTGTTTGCAGGTGCAGGCGCTTGCCGTCGTGCACACGGCGATAGTGCTTGGAAACGCAGCTGCGCGCACGCAAACCTGCCCACACGCAAAACCAGCAAAGCTCACATGCGCAGCTGAATCAAAATGGCACGAATGAATCTCCACACGAAACTGTGCGCCACGCCACGCAACCTCCCGCGCCCCGCAGACGTGTGCAACGGCGCCTGCCTCTCTGTTGCCGAGTGCCAGCCCGGGGGCTGCAACCCCGTCACCGGACTGTGCGACGCCCCGCCGGCCCTGGCAGAAGGTTCCCCCTGCGCCGGCGGCGGCACCTGCAGGAGCGGAGCCTGCCAAGGTGCGCAGCCATGTGAGCGACGCGAAGGGCGCACGCCTGCGCATTTGATGCCTGCTGCGCTCCGCTGCGCGCGTGCGCGCCCGCGCGCCTGCCCGCGCTCGCGCATGGGCATGCATGTGCTTGAACCGGCCCCTCGCTGCACCCATGCGCGCCATCCCGCCGGCTCGCGCTTGCGCGCGCGCCGCGCGCGCGCAAGCGGCCCCGCGGCCGAACCCTGACGCCCTCCGCCTCCGCCTCCGCCGCCGCCGGCGGCGCGCAAACCCTCCTCCCCCGCAGCTCCCGGCGAGCCCGACACCCCGCCCAACGCCTGCGTCAACGGGGCCTGCGACTCCCCCAACGAGTGCCAGGCCTCACCCGGAGAGTGCGTGGACGGGGTGTGCCACTACAAGCCGGTCGATGACGAGTTTAAAAAGTGCCACGGGGAGGAGGGCATGTGCGACGACGGGGAGTGCATAGGTGGGGATTGGGGGCGGGGGGGCGGGTACACTGCACCGCCGCACTTTGGGGGAGGGCGGCGCTTTTTGCCGGCCCGTGCGCGCCCGCTGCGCTGCCATGCGGAAGGGGGCACTTTGCAGCTGCCTGTGTCGTGCGATCGTGACGTGCTGCAGGGGGGCTTCCTGCGACACCCGTTTGCTGGCCAGCCCCAGCAGCGCGCGCACCAAAATCAAACCAATGAGATCCCCGGGTCCTCAAGATCACCAGCCTTACTCACCACCCCTGCCCCCCCCCCTTCCCCGACAAAAATGCGCAGACTGGGACAAGCAGTTCTAGGCGGCGCCCGCCCGGCCAGGCTGGGCATTGACAGCGGGGCGAGGCCATCATGTGGGCCGGAACTTGGAACCTACCCCCCAAAGGCCCGCGGCCGGCGCCCCGCCGGCGGCCCGCGAACCGAGCTGGTCACCCCCCGCGCCCCGCGCCCCGGCGCGCGCGCGGCGGAGGGCCCCCGCGGCGCGCGCGCGCCGCCGCCGGGGCGCCGGCGCCCGGCCGGGCGGCGGCCGCCGCGCGCGCCGAATAGGGCTGGCGGGCCGAGGGGGATGGCTGGCGGCGCCGGCGGCCGCGCGCCCGGCGCCGGAGGTTCATTTGGAAGCATTGAACGCGCGTGGGGCCAACCGCGCCTAGGTTTTCACCCCCGGCCTAACTTCAAGCCTAGGCAAACATAGGCACCTTTGAAGGCCCGGCCTTGGTTTGACAGCCGCCCCAACTGGCAGTAGAAAACGACAACCCTGAAGCCCAATTACAGACTTGGCGTACCCAGCCCTTATGCACGCACACACAATAATGCCCCCCCCTCGTGCACTCTTGTCGTATGAACAGACAGGCCGCGCCGCCGCGCGCGCGCGCGCGGCGACGCAACACATCAGAGCCCGCACCCGCGCGCGGGCCCTTCGCCGCCCGCGTCCCCGCCGCGAAACCCAACCTCATCCCCCCCTGCTGCCGGCAAACGGGCGCGACCAGGAGAAAGCCCGGCGAATGAACCCACACGCACCCCACACCGCCGCAGCGCCGGCCGCGCAGCGGTCGCGCCCGCCCTGCGCCCCATGTGAAGTTTGCATGGCCCTATGCAAGCGCAAACAGAACGCGCGGCCGCATGCACAGACGCACAGACGCAATGCGCGGGCGAGGACCGGCCGCACCCATAGAGCTGTGTCGCCGCGCGCTTGGCGCTTTGTGTCTTTGGGGGGGCCGGGCCGCATGCATGCGCCGGGCCGCATTCCCAGTTGTAGCTTTTGAACGTTTGGATTGGCACGCCCCGCCCCCTTTCGATTTGTCAGGGCGCTTCAGCAGCCCAGCCCCTGCCGCGGGCGCGGGCCGAACGCGGCAACCGTTCAGCCGGCGAGCCCCCGAGTCGGCGCGCGGCCCCAACGCCGCGCGCCGCGCTGCCGCGAAGAGTAACCCCGCGCCCCCCTGTCGATCGCTTGGCGCCGCGGCTTTTTGGTGTATCGGGCATGCACGCAGGCACGTATCAGTTTGTCAGGCACACACTACTGCAGGCGGCCAGGCTGCCGGTGGTTGGGCTACAGCGTTCAGGGGGGGTTGAATAAGCCAGCAACACCCGCAGCGGCGTACGGCTCAGGGGTTGCACACGCTTGCCGAAGCCGTCCGGCCAAAGGAGACTATGGGTTGAGGCCGGTGCGGGTCAGTTGCTGAAAAGGACGTTCAGGTGACTGCGTTGCTGGGCAGTGAATCCTCGACGGTCTAGGCTGAGCGCTTGCGTGGGGTGCACGTGATGCATAGGGGTTAATCTGCCGGGGTGCAGAGGGAGAGCAACCAAGTGTCGTTTGGGTTGGAACCCCACTACTGGGTGCAGACCTGCCGGCGCGGCGCTTCTTCGAAGCGCAAACGAGCGCCGCGCAATTCCGATGTTCACCCAGACAGGACCCGCCGCTGCAAACCGCCTAAACCGGTAAGCATGCTGCGCCACCGCACCTCGATGCATTTTTAGGCAGCCCTTCCCCTTTTGTATCGTGTCGGACCCTGGTTGCCTCAAACAATTCGAGATCGCCTTACGTCACCGCAACAGAGCCGGCTGCCGCTGGCTCCCGGTTCCCCGCGCGTTGACCGGAGCTCAAACGGCCTGATTTCAACACGGCTCGTCTGCAAAGTTTTTTTGTGAGTTTGGGTAAACCTATTGGCCTAAGCGATCACAGTTATTGGCAGCCAACCACCACGAACCCGCGCAAGACCATCGCACCCCCGCGCTGTGAACGTGACAGTGTCGATTAGAGAATCCCGAGTTAATCAAGAACCAAACCTAGAGGTTAACGGGTGCCGGTTAGCGCCCGCGTAAAGGCCACCCCGCCGGAACGGTTCCGGTACGCATGGCCACTACGCGGGCCTGTTCGCGGCCCCCCAAACCCCGCTCGACATGATCTAACCTCAAACATGCCCTGCTTCGGCGGGCGGGTTGGGCCTGGATTGCAGGGGGGGAGACAGCCGTCGGGACGCCGCCAGCGCGCTGATTGAGCGCCCCACACTTTCACGCCCCTCTTTCCCCCGCTCCCCAACAGTAGTGCGGAGGCACGAGATGGCGAGGACCCAGTTCACTGCGTTGCTGCTGGTGGTCCTGGCGTGTCTGATGGTAGCAGCGGCTGGCGCCGTGTCTGATGGTAGCAGCGGCCACCACGGCGAGTGGTTCGAGGCGCAAACCACTGGACGCGCCGTGAAAAGCATAATGCAGTGTCCGTGAAGCAAGCGTAGCCAGCGCACCAACGCATTACGTTTAAACGTGCACCTACTGATGGCACTCCCCCACCTCCCCCCACCCCCGGCCCCCCCACCCCCCGCGTCTCCTGCAGGCCGCATGCTGCTCGCTGCCCCGGTGTGCGGCACCACCGTGCCGGAAGGCGCCGTCAACGCCAGCAGCTTCACGATGGCATTTGACGGCGCGACCGGCTGCTTCAAGATCGGGGTCAACGCGGACTGCGACCCCGCAAAGGGCGGCCACTGCTGCGTGGGGGGGTCGGCCCCCAGGCCCCCAAAGTTCAACTACGTGCTGATCAAGCCGTCTGCAGGTGCGGCATGGGGTGCGTCGGGGTGCGCTGGGATGGAGTGGGGTGCGTCGGGGTGCGCTGGGGTGGAGTAGTGGGGTGCGACGGGGTGCGACGGGGTGGAGTGGGGGCTGTACACAGCAGGGATGCAGCTGCCTGCGTCTGCAGTGCCGTGAATCCAAACTCTGGCTTTAACTGTGCTAGCTGGCCAACACACCGCGCACCGCCGTTGCTCCCTGCCCCAGGGTCGACTTGCGCCACCAAGTTCGAACTGAAAAACATCAAGTGAGCATGGAAAACCCGCCGATGCTAGGCCTCTCTCATTTCACCCAATAAAAAGCCCAAACAAAACATCCAGATCACATCACTTGTTTGGGCTGCTGGCTTTGGCAGTTAATACCGCAATTCCACCGCACCGCCTCCGATGCCCCCCCCCCAGACTGAAGGTGGGAGGCAAGCCCAAGAAGCTGGTCCTGGTTGGCGCAGACATCAAGGTCAAACTCGCGACGCTGTCCTCAAGCGGCGGCGAAGCCTGCTTTGACTTTTCGAAAGGTGACGCTGCGGGGTGGCTCGATATCTGCGGAATACAATGTGGGAGTGAATTCCCCGCCACCCGCAGCAAGCCTCTCACTAGGCTAGAACACCACTCACTTCGTCCACGCCGGCTCCCGTCCCAACCCACAAATTGACGAACGAAGCCAGTGCCGCCTGCAAGGACGTCTCAAAGCTCTGCGGCGCTGGCGGCTGTGGCGCCCAGCTGGTGACGAAAAGGTTCTCCAAGGCCAAGGGGGAGAAAAGGAACACCTGCTGCCTGGGTGGCAAGCTTTCCGGCGGTGAGTAATGCATGGGAGGGTCTGCCAACTGGTACACTGCCATTGCTGTTGATGGCACATGGATGCGCAGAATACGTGTGTATCCGCGCGTCTGTGAAGCTCTGTACTTCCAGACAGCAAGCCCAGCCACCCCTGGCTTCTCGCCGCCTGCAAAACCGCCACAGACCCGTGCGCTAGCATCAAGTGCCCTCCGCCGCTGGAGTGCCAGAGCGCTGCAGGCGTATGCAACTCCACCACGGGGCTGTGCAGCGAGGCGCTCAACAAGACTGATGGAGCACCTTGCAGCAATGGAGTTTGCTTGCGGCGTATGCACAGGTGGGCATGCGCCTTGCTGCTCGAAACCCTAAACTGCAAGTGTGCTAAACACAGCCATAAACACGGCTGGCAATCCCTGCCATCGCGGCGTCAACGCGCAGATTTGTGCATCGGCATCACATGCCCAGCGCCCGAGGAATGCGAGAGCGCCGCCGGCCAGTGCGACCACGCAACAGGGCTGTGCGGCGCGGCGCCGCCAAAGGCAAACGGCACAGCCTGCAGCATCGGCTCCTGCCAGGCCGGCATTTGCACAGGCAGGCCAGCCCACTACTCCGACCTACTACTGTGCATGCCAGACACCAGAGTGCATGCACAAGCCGGGTGGCATTGCTGCTTCCCCCTCTGAAACCTCCACAACACGGATATGGATCACACTACGTACTAAACCGACCCTGGTGCCATACAAAACACACAGATATGTGCATCGGCATCACTTGCCTAGCTGGGGAGTGCGAGAGCGCCGCCGGCCCATGCGACCACGCAACAGGGCTGTGCGGCGCGGCGCCGCCCAAGGCAGACGGCACAGCCTGCAGCATCGGCTCCTGCCAGGCCGGCGTGTGCAAAGGTGGGTCGTGCCCGCAGTCGCGCATGTGCGCTGGATTCTGTCACAGCATTTGACAACGCAGCACAGTGAAAACGCAGCACAGTGAAAAATGTATTGCTGACACCAACACCAACACCAACACCAACACCAACACCAACACCAACACCAACACCAACACCAACACCAACACCAACACCAACACCAACACCAACACCAACAAACGCAGACATGTGCATTGGCATCACATGCCCGGCGCCCGGGGAGTGCCAGAGCGCCGCTGGTGTGTGTGATGCAGCCACAGGGCTGTGCGGCGCCCCTCTGAACAAACCAGACGGCGCACCTTGCAGCCTCGGAGCCTGCGTGGGCGGTGTGTGCACAGGTACGGGTGCGGCCTGTTCGTCGGCTGAAGCACATGTATGCTTGAGTTGATCGCAAGTGCGTGGCCAAGGCCATCGGCAGTGAGGGGATTCAATCGCGACTCAACTGTCCCTTCAACAAGCCTTGCTGCCGCCTCCCACCTCCCCTAACTCCGCAGCCGTCCCGGTCTTGCAGCTCGTTGGCAAAACCGTTGACGACTTTTTCGACCCCGCCGAGCCGCTGACGTGGCAGGTCAAGAACGCGGTCCTCGACCCGGCGACTGTGGAGATCACCGTCGACGGCAGCGCTGTGGACCCGGCAAGCATCACCGCCGATGCGTCACAGATCGCCGCAGATCTGGGCGGGTTTGGAGGCGGCGGCCGGCTGGTAGTCGTCAATGCGACGGGCACGGCCAGCGAAGATCTGGACTGGTCGGCCGTGCTCTGGCTCGGCACCAGGGAGCTGGTGGTGCACGTGGTTCTCGCCGACGACTCGCCCGCAGTTGGGGCGGCTGTCCGCGCATTCGTCGCGCAGGCCCCAACTGTCGGCGCCGACGCGGTGACAGACGCCTTGGGTAGTGTCACGTTCAGCCACCTGCCGCCGACGTCGGCTTTTTCCTGTCTGCAACAAGTGCGGATGGCACCCTCTCCGTCCAGAACTACGCGGTCTCGGCCTCCCTCACGGAAGTAACGCTCAAGCTCGAAAACATGCCGGCGCCGAGCCCCATCGCAAACAACGACCTTATGAACGGCACCGCCGGGTGGGACACCGCCGTGCCGGATGCGCTGACAATCCAGAACCACGTCGAAAACATCACGGCCGTGGACTCGGGGCTCTCGGGGGTGATGATGCCTCCGGCCGCGGGGAGCCGAGACCCGGAAGCCATGCTGCAGCAGCGGCAGGAGTGGCGGCGGCCAGAGGCCAAGGGCCTTGTCATCATGCCAGTGGCTCAGGTGCAGGCGCTTATGGGGGGCACTTGACTTGGGTGCTGATGGTGTGGTGTTCAATCTGGTGGGAGCCCAACGCCCTGTGCCCGCCGCCGCACTCTTCATCCCCCCCCCCTCGCGTCACACCACCAAAAAGCTGGACCTCAATGCCACACCAAAAGATGCCGCCCCCCTCGCTCGGCCCCAATATAACAAAACAGGCCGGCGCGACTGACTACGCCGACTACGACCTTGTGATAACGACAACCGGGCAAGGGCCTGTCAGTGTGTCACACACGTTTGAGGTGCCGTCGGGCTCAGGCCAAGTCGAGATCCGCTATCGCTTTGTCACCAACGAGTACCCAACCTGGTACGGTTCGGAGTACGACGACACGTTCAGTGTGGTGGTAAAGTCCCTCAAAAAGGGGGTCGTGTTTTCGGAGGGCGGCAGCCTCAACGGGCTGCCGGCGTCCGCCTACACCATCACAATGGAGGTGCGTGCGTAGCCGCGTACCGCGCTGCTTGCGGCAACCCAAGCGGTTTGCATTCAGCAAGCCGGGACAGCAGCAACAATCAATCCACCCCACCAATCGACCGCCAATTGATCAATCCACCCGATACCTGATGATCGTCCCGCCCTTGCTTTGCCAACAGGGTGCCTCCACTGAATGGTGGAAAAAGAAAGTGGCGGTTGACCCAGACGGGGACACGGTTCAGGTGGGGTTTTGGCAGTGCAGGGGAAAGCTTGAGTCCAATGCTGCAAGCAGGTGTTGCCCACAGCCCCCTCTCCGCCTCAGCTCGAAAGCCTAATCATGAAAAATGCACGCAACCAAATGCACGCACGCAAATGCACGCACGCAAATGCACGTTGAAATTCGCAACTTTTAATCCACGACCCCAACTGCGCCCCTGCCAGGTCATCCTCTCCGTTGCCAACGTCGGCGACGGCTTGGTGGACTCCTCACTCTACCTGGATTACGTAACCGCCGGCCGCGTCTGCATCCGTCCTCTCAAATTCACGTGGTTCACGGACGTGATCGTCCATTGCTACATCGACGGCGTAACCAAGACCACACAGTATGACAAAGATGGGGTCGGGCCTGAGCTCTACACCAACGCCTACCTGCACTCGTGCCGCGAGATCACGGGTGCGAGCGCCGAGGGCGTTTTACAAGCGGCTAAGGCAGCCGAGCCTTTCTACCTGGCCTGCCCTGCAAGCGAGTCGTGGACTCAAATGTGGTGCGAGGCGCCCAAGTACAACATTATGGACCACAACTGCTGTCATTTCGTGGACGCGGCGATCAAGGTGCGCGCTCTTCAGCAAACACCGGCGCCAGCATGCGGGGGGTGCCAAAAGCTTGGCTGAAGTGTTGGTTGCCGCAAACTTTCCGCAACGGGGCTCAACACATCAACCCCAATCACCGCAGGCGGCCGGCTCCCCCACCGTCACTAGTTACTTCCCGGGGTACGACCTGTACCCCGACGTGGCAGAGCCGCCCCCGCCGACACCCTAGGAAGCTTCCATCAGCGCGGATGCCCCGTCCCGCCTCGCGGACGGTGGCGGCTGGGGACGGAGCTGAGGCTGCCGTGGCGTGCGGGGCGCCAGGGCGCCAGGTACACAATTGTGTTATTCCGACACAGTAAGAGGGTCAGTAAATTGTCGCTGCGCTGGCCGGGGCCCGAGGCAAGTCATACACAAGCTCCACCGCCGCTCTCAAGCAGACAATGCCCCTAGTAGCATATCGTTCAAAGACTTCCGGATGCGCTCTGCAAAGGCGGTGGCCGGCGTTGGTTATCAAAGCAGCACGTGTTTCGGTTTTTCCCCTGCCTCTCCCCGTTCAAACTCGAAACAAGGATGGTCTGCCGAGTAATACACGCACTCAAAATCCACAGCGTGCGTGTGCATTCACAAACACGCTCCCAGCACTCGGTCATGCGTCACCTTTCCCCGGGAACCTCGCACCACAGTCCCCACCCACATGCCTCACCTTCCCAAACACCACCACATCGCCTCAGGTACTACCACT
This sequence comes from Raphidocelis subcapitata, assembly GCA_003203535.1. Taxonomy (NCBI): domain Eukaryota; kingdom Viridiplantae; phylum Chlorophyta; class Chlorophyceae; order Sphaeropleales; family Selenastraceae; genus Raphidocelis; species Raphidocelis subcapitata. The sequence goes on along the minus strand of BDRX01000202.1, from coordinate 17,075 downwards.
CAACACGCCTTTCACTGTCCGATACCACTGGCATTTCACCCGCGCCCGCCCGTGTGCTGCACGCCCCCGTGCCCCGCCCCCATGTGAAGTTTGCATGGCCCCAAGCACGCGCAACCAAAACGCGCGGCCGCATGCACAGACGCACACGCGCAATGCGCGGGCGAGGACCGGCCGCACCCATAGAGCTGTGGCGTTACACGCTGAAGCTTGGTGCTTTGGGGGGGGGCCGGGCCGCATGCGTGCGCCGGGCCGCATTCCCAGTTGTAGCTTTTGAACGTTTGGATTGGCACGCCCCGCCCCCTTTCGATTTGTCAGGGTGCTTCAGCAGCCCAGCCCTTCTGCGGGTGCGGGCCAAACGCGGCAACCGTTCAGCCGGCGAGCCCCCGAGTCGGCGTGCGGCCCCAACGCCGCGCGCCGCGCTGCCGCGAAGAGTAACCCCGCGCCCGGCTGTCGATCGCTTGGCGACGCAGTTTTTTTGGTTGGCTATTCCGAGTCTGTCCACATGCAAGGGTGGAGGGCCCAGTCGAACCGCCACTCATCAGCGCGTCAGGCACACACAGTTGCAGGCTGCCAGGCGGCTAAAAAGTTGAGGCCCGGCGGTCACAGGGGTTCTGGTACCGGCAGCACCTCGCAGCGGCGTACACACAGCTCAGCAGTCGCACTGCACATTCAGATCAGATTCGTGGTGTGATGAATGTGTTTCTCCCACTTTCTGGCCAGTTGTTCGATTTCTCCCCAGAGCAAGGTGGCCGCTGTTTGTGGCAGTCCTGCGGGGCGCAGCGAGGGCTGCGCGCCCCTCCCTTCCGGCCCATTTCATTTTTGCTGCTCCGCTCTCCCCCTTTTTGACAACAGCAGTGTTACCCGCCTTCAAAAGGCCCCGCCACGTGTGATGTTGGCGGCGGGTTCAAACGTGGTAAGGTGCGCGCAGCGGCGGCGGCAGGGGTTGGGATGCGTTCGCCGCCAGCCGCGGCTGCGCTGGATGCGAGTTCGGCACACACAAATACAAATGGGGCAATCGGTCGGTAGCAGGCATGTTCTCGCAGTGGGCCGTGCAAGCGAAAAACGGGATAGTGAGCCTGGCTGTTTGGAGCGGCCGCTCCCGCAACTGATTACACCAGACCAGGTTTGGGTGCAACTTGCACTTTGAAACTAAAGGGGGGCCCTTGCAGCTTCAAACCACGCACGCGGCTCTTGACAGACTACTCTATTCTGCTGTGCTGGAGATTCAGCAGGCAGTTTCTGGTGGATTCTCGCCGGCTTGACGGCACCAGCCAACAGCAGAAGCCACCGGCCGCCTCCCCAATATATTTTATAGAACATAGCGCGGTGGGGCCGCCCCGTGCGCCAGATCCCCGCTTGCATGCCTCGCGTGCAGGCCTCACAGCAGAATTTTCAGCTGGCTTCGTCTGGCCAGAGGATCGCCACCACACGCCTCTGGTCTGTTTGCAGCTGCCCAAGTCGCCATAAATCGGCATGTGGCACCCAGTAGGCGGTGATTTCAGCAGGGGGGCCTCTGCGCTGTGCGCACTGGGCAAGGGCAGCGTTCATACGGTAAGGGTAAACGGACAGGTTTTGCGCGTGCGGGGTTCCAGGGTTTTGGCTGAGCGCCTGCGTGGGCCGGCGCGTGGATGCATTTGAGACTACTCTGCCATTGCACACAGCTGGCAGTGTGCTTGGATTTTCGGGCCCCTTTGCTTTTTTACGGGCCTCCCCTGCAGCCAGCGGCGGCATGCCCCGCCGCAACGCGCTGGTGTTGGCTGCGTGACAGCATATGGCAGCGGGGGCTTGCCGGCTGCGCCCTGCCTCCGCGTGTGCGACGTGCCGAGTAGCCATGAGCGCTTGTGCTTGGGTGTGCCGCAAGTGATATGGCACGGCAGCAGTCGGGTGCTGCGAGGCGCCTTCAGTATGCAAGCTGCTGCCTGCCAAGGAGCAACACAGCCTGCTCGCATGCGCCGACGGCCCCTCTGAGTGTGCGCGCGCTCTGCCACATTCACGGCCTGCCAGGTAGTCTTTACACCACTACTACTTCTGGCCAGCTGTGTGGAGTTCGGGCGGCACGCGGGCAAAACGCCCAGCCCAAAACCCTTGCACAAACATTGTCCACTACCACCAGCACTGGGGCAACAGATTGATCGCGCGTGGCAAGCTCTATTCGCGGCCGGCGCGCACAACCGGGACACCGCCCGCACAGAGGGCTTTGCAAAGGACAGATCCCAATAACAAGTCGCGCAGCACCGCACAGCGCAGGAGGTGTGTGGCTGCATTTGAGGGCAGCGTGTGGGGTCAAGGGCGGGGTGCCTGCATGTGCGGGACGCTTCCCCCCTTAGGGGTGCAACAGAGAGCGGGGTCACCGGCTGGACGGTGTTTGTTCGTTTTGAATCCTGTTCATGCCGATGAGGGGTACAGGGGGGGCACAACGAGGTGTGCCGTTCAAAAAATGGCCGCCATGCGCTTCGCATCTCGCTGCCAAGGGGCTCGACATAGTGCGTTTCGGCCGGCAAGGGGCGGTGCGGACATGCGCGCGCTATTGGGGGGGGGGGGGGGGGGGGGGGGGGGGGAGGGGAGGGGGGAGGGGGGGGGGGGGGGGGGGCGCGGACGGCGCACACAACATGGAATGCAGGGAGGGAGGCTGTGTGCCTTTTCAGACGCGGGCCAGTTGGGGCTGCCCGGGCAAGGTGTGGCCACGAGGGATCCAAGAGTCGAAACGTGAGGGAAACAATTCGCCGGGTTCAGCGTGCGGGCCGGTGCATACGGTTGACACGCAATGGGTTTGGAAAGGTGGCAGCAACGGCGCGTGGGGTGACATTGTGTCCCCTTGATTTGAAGCGCAAACAGCCGGCGGCGGCAGTTGGGTGCGCTGCTTTAGAGGATCCCTGGCGTGCTGGCAAAAAACATGCGGGACCGAGTGCACCGTGCTTGCAAGGAGCAACACTGTTCACACCGGCGGCAGGTCCGCGGGTGGTGTGGACTCACCACCATCGTTGGACCCCCAGCAGCGCACCGCGCCCGTATCCGCTGCCGCAGCACACATGTTGTAGATACCGCCAGCGATGGCCGAAGACGGTGCCAGGTCGGCGGGTGGCGTGGACTGGCCGACGTCGTTGGCCCCCGAGCAGCGCACCGCGCCCGTGTCGGCTGCGACGGCACACGTGTTGAAGCCACCCGCAGCGATGGCTGAAGACGGTGCCAGATCAGCGGGTGGCGTGGTCTTGCCATCGTCGCTGTTGCCCCAGCAGCGCACGGCGCCCGTCCCCACTGCGATTGCACATGTGTGCTGGGAGCCCACAGTGATGGCCGACGAGGGCGGCAGGTCGGCGGGTGGCGTGGCCTGGCCATCATCGTTCCACCCCCAGCAGCGCGCGGCGCCCGTCTCCGCTGCGAGTGCGCATGTGTGTATGCCGCCTGCAGCGATGGCCGACGAGGGCGGCAGGTCGCCGGGTGGCGTGGCCTGGCCGAATACATTGAACCCCCAGCAGCTCACGGCGCCGGTCCCATCTGCGAGTGCGCATGTGTGGTAGTCGCCCGAATCGATTGCCGCAGACGGCTGCAGGTCGGCGGGTGGCGTCGCCCCGCCACTGTAGTCCAACCCCCAGCAGCGCACGGCGCCTGTCTCCGCCGCGAGTGCACACGTCAAGAAGCCACCCGCGGTGATGGCCGACGACGGCGCCAGGTCAGCGGGTGGCATTGCCTGACCCTGATCGTTGGTGCCCCAGCAATGCACGGCACCTGTGTCCGCTGCAACGGCGCATGCGTGGTACGCGCCGGCTGCAAGAGGTCGCAGCGCTGCGGGTGGGGTCGGAAGCGCAGTGGGTGCGGAGGACGTGCATGCACACAAATGGAGGAAACCTAACTAGGCAATGATCTGCAAACTGCATCAAAAAAGGCTCGAACGGGATGATAAGCCTGGAGAAACAACTCACCACTGCATTTACCCGCCCGGCACTTCCCGAGGCTGCAGATACTGTTGTCCGGCTCGGCAGGAGCGCTGCACACCCCCCTGGCCGGATTGCACACGGGCACCGCGCTTTCGCACTCCCCCGCAGCCGGGCAGGTGACGCCGGCGCACAGATCAGCTGGGGGGTTGGGGCGTGGTGGTGGTGGTGTGGGGGGGGGGGGTTGGAGTCGCCAAATTGGTGCGCAATGAATGGTGCGCAAATGCTAATGAAATCAAATCAAATGTAACCAATGGTGCGCAATGAATCGGCAATGAAATCGGCAGAGTAGGAATCGGGATGCAAGGCCTGCTCGCACGGTCGGATCAAACAGCGATCTTTTGCATGAGCCCCATGGACTACTACCCAGTGGTGTATGTTCCGGGGACACGCTCAAAAAGACTGTGCTGTAAGCCCGGTTTGAAACTCACCGCCAGGGCAAACACCGCTGACTGGCGTGCGCCCGCTTTCGCAGGTCAGGCAGTAATCAGCGCTTGTCCCGCTGTTGTTGGGGTTTGGGGGCCGGAGGGCAGCAAGAAAGGGGGCCGTCAGTCTGAGCTCGAGCCATCCAAGGTTGGCGGCTGCAGAGCGCACACCTCGTGCACGCATTGCCAGCCCCTGCAATGGACCAGCGATGCATTGACCTAAAGCAAGTGTGGCGGGAAGCACCACGGACGAAACGCGGCGGCCCACGCACCAGGTAAGGCAGGGCGATGTGCAGGCCTTGCAGAGGGCCTTGGAGGCCCAGGCCTGGGGGCTTTTAAAAGTGCCGTCAGGGCAAGTGGAGACTGCGTTTGATTTGCGTCAAAGCGGCGAGCATGCAGAGCAGGGTTAGTGGGGGTTGGCGCAGGCTTCGCGGCTGCAGAGCACAGCCCCTCAGTCCAGTTAGGGAAAGTCTGCCGGGAGTGCCATTGCTCAGCAATACAGAGGGCCCGCTTGCAGGCGCAACACACGCACCAACTCCGGCACCAACTCACGCACCAACTCAGGCGCATCGGCAGGCGCCGAAAAACATTGCCGAATTCGCCACTGACCGCATTTGCCATCGGATGTCTTCCACAAACCGGTTTTGCAGGTCTTGCAGACAGAGGCGGTCGTGCAGGTCGCGCAATCGTCCGGGCATGCGACACAGGTTTTCGTGCTTGTGTCCTTGCGCGTCCCGGGCGGGCAGGTCAGCACTGCGCAGGCAAGGGCGGCGGCGTGGGTGGGAGCGATCCAGGGTAAGCAAGCTGCGCAGTGCTGACCTGGCAGCTTTGGAAGCCCAACACAATGTCGGTATGTCAACCGGCAGCGGGCATGATGCCCGCAGCAACACCCGCCGTTGCCTGCCGAAACAAACAGTCAGATCCGCTCCGCTGCACCCCAGCGCACCGCAAGAGCCGGCGCTGAGGAATCTGGGGGAGGCACAAGAGGTGCACCCTTTGAAGTTGCCGCTGCTGCACGTGGCACTGCAGTGGGTTGTTGGGGCGATTTGCTTTGCTTCAGGGCGCTTTGAACGGCGGCGGCAACACTGTCCCTCCCTGAATCTCGAGAACACGGTCTGACGCCGCCGACAAAAACAACGCCGCTGTCTTGCAGACGCCCACGCGTCCCAGTAAACTCACCAGGTGGTCTCGCAGGCAAGGCAAACGCGGTCAGCGGCGGCGAAGGTTCTAGCGGGGCAGTCCGCTGCCGCGACTTTGGGAGTGTGGGTGGGCGGGGGGAAGGTGTTGGGGCGCCCCAACACCTTCCCCCCTTACACTGGCCGCCGGCGGCCAGTATAATTGAACACTCATTCGGGCGGAGGCACAGGCACGCCGGTGATCCAAAACAACAGCCGCGCCGACGCTCACCGCAGCGAGCATCTGCCGTCCTCCATCGGTCGGCGTTGCACGCAGTGCAGACGGTGTTTGAGCTGCGGTCATGCAGCCGTTCGGGCACGTGTCGCAGCTGCGGGTGTTGACGTTGCTGCGCGTCCCAGCCGGACAGAAGGCAACTGCGCAGGCAAGAGAAGGGGGAGGAGTGTGGGGAGGGGTTAGTAGGAGTCCGGGGGCTTTGAAAGGCCCGGTGATTGGTCTGCGCTAACCCGCGCTGCTGCCTACTGATGAAACAATCAGTCAGATACCGGTTGGGCCCACCGACCCACCGCAGGAAGTTCCAAGGAGTAATCTGTTGACGACACAAGAGGTGCAGCTTTGGAAGCCGCCACCGGTGCATGTGTTGCTGCAGTAGGTTTGTTTGGGGGGGGGGTGTTTACAGGTGTTTACATGTGTTGATTGTACGAGCTTGCGCACCGCGGTATTTCACTCGGTGCCACCAACAGGCAGGCGCAACGTGGCCAACCCACGCATGCCATGCCGTCCAGACCACCACTCACCAAGTGAAGGCGCAGGCGGTGCAGACGCGGTTGGTGGCGGGAAAGGTGCCAGCGGGGCACGCCGATGCAGCCACTGTTTTGGGTAGGTGGGGTTGCGGGGGGCACTGTGGGCCGGCCCCCCCTAGTTATTGACCAAAGTTATGTGTTACCAGCACTGGGAGTGCGTGTTATTGAAGGTTATTTCTGGTAACATTCGACAACTCGTGTTATTTCCGTAACCTGGTAACTTGGTTATGCTCCCCCCAATAACATGCGGCCCATAACTTCAAAATAACCTGAAATATCACCTTTTAACGGGTTTTAACGTCCAATAACACGCCTTCCACTGTGCGAGCTGCCTGCCGGCCTCATTCTGCCTTGTTTCGCATGATTCTGCCTCGTTTTTGCGTGGTTTTGGGGGTGGCGGGGCCGTCCGGCACGCGTGCAAGCACCTTGCTCCACCCGCAACGACAAAAAGCGGGTGCGCCGCCGCTGCACGGGTGGTTTCACGTGTGCGTCCAACATTAAACTGTGGAAACGCTACACCCGCACCCTATGGAGAGCATTGCACGCGACAGGGAGGGTTGCATCAAGGCCCGGCAGACATGCGCAAGGCGCGCCCACGGGCCACGCAGCGGCGGCGGGCAACGGCCAATGGCCCGCACGGCTGGGGCGACTGCCGCGCTGTGGCGTGCGCGCGTGGCGGCCGCCGTTGCAAGCGGCGCGTGTGCGCGCAGGGGCGGGGGCCGACACCATTTGTGTGCCGCCCTGCGCTGTTTGCGTGGCGCAGCCGCTGGCGCGCAGCCTGCTGGCTAGCATCAACGCGCCGCAGCTGCGCCGCCGCCGCTTTTTGTTTGCGATGGCGCGCTGCGCTCCCGTGATGGCGTCTCCGGCCATGCTGGTATGCTGGCTGCCCTCAGCTGTCTAACCCCCTGGTGGCCCTGCTGGCCTAAGCTTTGCAAGCGTGCTTGGTTGCGCATTCCCCTTTGCACCGCACTCCCCCACTTGCATTCCTGGCCTGCGGCCATTGCAGCATTTCAAGGGGAAGTGGCATCTCAGGGCGCGGAGCGAGCTTGGGATCTCCCTTGTTCCGGGAGCCTAAACAGCCAGCGCCGCGCAGCGCCGGCGATGTCGCTGCAGCGCCCCCCCGGCACTCCCATGTGCCCCCCCTGGCACTCCCATGCTTTGCCGGGGCATCTTTCCCCGCATGCGCGCGCAGCTTGCGCAAGCACAGAAACGCGCGGCGCCGCAAGACTGGTTTTGCAAGTGCTGAGCATGTGGTTTGTGCCACACCCGAGCCAGGTCTTACCCATGCAGCAACCAGCATGCCAACAACTGGGTAGCCCAGGCCTGGCAGCGGCAACCGCGCAAGCGTGTGGCGCGCGCGTGCGCCCGTCCGCCGCCGCAGTCAAAGGCCCCGGTCCGCTGCAACGGCGGCTTCGCACACATCAATTGCTAAGCCTGCTTTGCGTCACACACAGAAACTACCAGAACTCGGGGAAGCAATCAATCAGGCAGCGTGCGCGCGCGCACTGCGCCTGCTGCGCTCTGCCGCATGTGCGGGCGGCGAACGCAGCGGCGGTCCAAGCAGCACCGTGGCGCGGTTCGACCGCGAAAATCAAGGTTTTGTGTTTTAATTCCCGTAATGCGGACCTGTAAGTACCTCTGGGGGCGCTGGTTGCGGCGTTCGGGGGGGTGTTCCCCAGCGTCCCCAGGGAAAATCCCCCGCTCCCCAACCCCGCGGGCCCCATCCCGCGGTTTGGGCATGGCGCACCGACGTCTATTAAACAATCGGATTATTCAAAAGCTTTTCTGACCAGTGCCGGCTCCTCTGGAGCCCTGCTCGCGCGGATGGTCCCGCCCCGGCAAGGCCGTTCGAGCTTGGCGACGCGCGGAGGCCCCGCCAGGACCCGTCTTTAGGCGTTAATAATCTTACAGTCTCCTTCGCGGCGGCAGTGGCGTTCCGCAAGTGCGTCCAACCCCATGCGCCGCGCTGCGCAGCGCGCCACTGGTGCGCGCGCCGCGTGCGGCGCTCACCGCCTGTGGAAACGCCACACCCGCACCCTATGGAGAGCTTTGAATGCGACAAGGAGGGTCGCCTCAGGGCCCGGCAGACATGCGAAATGCGTGCGCACGGGCGGGCCGGTGGCCCGCCCGGCTGGGGCGACTGCCGCGCTGTGGCGTGCGCGCGTGGCGGCCGCCGTTGCAAGCGGCGCGTGTGCGCGCGGGGGCGGGGGCCGACACCATTTGTGTGCCGCCCTGCGCTGTTTGCGTGGCGCAGCCGCTGGCGAGCAGCCTGCTGGCTAGCGGCAACGCGCGGCAGCTGCGCCGCCGCCGCTTTTTGGGTGGGTCTTTGGGGCGCCACGCCACGGCTGCGCCACGCTGCGGCGGCGGCGTGTCCGGCCATGCTGGTACGCTTGCTGCTTTCAACTGTCTTCCCTGCTGGCCTGAGTTTTGATTGTGTGATTGGTTGCGCATGCCCCTTTGCACCGCTCTCCCCCACGCGCAGTCCTTGCATGCGGCCATTGCAGCATTGAAAGGGGAAGTGACATCTCAAGGGCGCGCCGCCAGCTAGCTTTGTTCCGTACCCAAGCCGGCTTGGGTTGTTTCCCGTCGGGGCTGCAGCTTGCTGCTGCGGCGCTGTCGGGCGCATGCCTGCGCCGACAGCCGCGCCGTGGTCTGCGCGCGCGGCGGCCGCCGCGGCGGCAGCGGCCCGCGCGCGCAGGGGGGCAGACACCTTTCGTGCGCCCCCTGCGCTGCTTGCGTGGCGCAGCCGCTGGCGCGCAGCCTGCTGGCTAGCGGCAACGCGCGGCAGCCGCGCCGCCGCCGCTTTTTGGGTGGGGCGCCGCGCCACGGCTGCGCCACGCTGCGGCGGCGGCGTGTCCGGCCATGCTGGTACGCTTGCTGCTTTCAACTGTCTTCCCTGCTGGCCTGAGTTTTGATTGTGTGATTGGTTGCGCATGCCCCTTTGCACCGCTCTCCCCCACGCGCAGTCCTTGCATGCGGCCATTGCAGCATTGAAAGGGGAAGTGACATCTCAAGGGCGCGCCGCCAGCTAGCTTTGTTCCGTACCCAAGCCGGCTTGGGTTGTTTCCCGTCGGGGCTGCAGCTTGCTGCTGCGGCGCTGTCGGGCGCATGCCTGCGCCGACAGCCGCGCCGTGGTCTGCGCGCGCGGCAGCCGCCGCGGCGGCAGCGGCCCGCGCGCGCAGGGGCGCAGACACCTTTCGTGCGCCGCCCTTGGCCCTTTCCCTGGCTACGTTATAAAAAACCCCCAATTATACGGAATACCACCAGCAGAGCGCGGTATACCGCGGTCTACCAGCGGTATACCGCGGTCTACCAGCGGTATACCGCGGTCTACCGCCTGCACGTCGCTTGATTCAGCCCATTTTGGGACTTAAATACTTTTTGGACTTGAATACAGCCCTTCGGAACCCCGTGCGCACCAAGATTGCGCGGCTGTGCCATCCTGCGGGTGTGCCAAGTGCCATCTGGCCTCTTCTCGGCAGCCGTTCTCGAACATACGATCGAGCGATCAGCGATCATCGTTACATTAATATCGCTTTCGGCTACGTGCTCATCATGCTTCGTCCGCGACGGGCCCAACCGATTGGGCCGCGCAACAACGCTGCACAGCGCTGCGCAGGACAGCTGCGCGCGGGTGGGTGGGCACCACGGACGTCGATATATTTCTGTTTGACCCGAGGCTGTTGTGCGCGCGCAACAGGGGCCTGGCTGGATGCTGCACGGGCGCCCCTGCGGCGCGGCAAGCTCGGGCCCCGCACCTCCCGCGGTCGCGCACCCCGCGCTTTGGTGTCCGGCACACCCCCAAACACCGCCGCCCTGCCCAGCCCTACACCCCCCTGCCCTCCAAACCCACCACGCAGGCGCATTGCCCACTTTGGCCCGCCGCGGCATGCCCCCAAACACCGCCGCGCCGCCCCCAAACACCCCGCACCCCCCTCCCCCAAACAACCGCAGGCGCGTTGCCGCCTCCCCCGTTGCATCACATCTGCCTGCCGCTCCGGCTGCCCGCACGCCGCGTGGGGTGGGTTTTGGCTTGGGGTTTTTTGCAGCGGCAAGGGAGTCGTCGGCGCGCGCGCGGGCAACCCAACGCCGCCGGCGCAGGCGCCGTTTCACCCTCACCGCTCCTGCGGCCAGCCCGCGCTTTGGCCTTGCGCGCGGCCGGTGCCGTTGCCGGCAGCGGCGCGTGCTGCCGCTGTCACGGCGCCGGCATGCCCCAAACATCCCGCATACCCCCTCCCCCAAACACCCAAACAGCAACACGCAGGCGCGTAGGCCCCCGTCAATCCATCTCGTCGCCCCAAGCTTTTCCAAGAATCGGCTGCACCCCTCGCCTTGCAATTGCCTCCCGTTGATCTGCCATATTTAGGGCACTGGCAGTGGACTGCTTGCTTATCACACGCATGTCAAGCTTGTTCACCCCGGATGTACACATGCGCGACTCAAGCACGCGTAATCTTTGGACCGCCCACGACTGACGACACAATTTGCATGTTATTGCAGCTATGTGGGTTATATGTAACTCAAGTTAAAGCAGATATGAGACATGTTATGGGCAAGTTATGGGCAGTTGGGATTAACAGCCAAGCAGTGTTATGCGCGTGTTAGGGGTATCCCATGATATTCACGTTCCAAATAACCGCGTTATGGCGGTTACGGGGGTGTTATTGGCATGATGCACGTAACTTGGGTTATTTTGTGTTTGCTATAACACGCAAATAACGAAGTTATTGATAGATATGCAACAAGTTATTCCATGTTACCAGCACTAAAAAGGCGTGTTATTTGCCCGTTATTCGTGTTAGGCAAACGTAACATGCATAACACAGTACTAAAAACACTCAATAACTAGGGGGGGCCGGCCCACAGTGGGGTTGTGGGGGAAGGGGGTAGATGGGGGGGGGGGGGGGGTTGGTTGGGCAATGTGGCCCCCTGCGCCAGGCAGAGGGCAGCCCTCGCATGGGCAGCGATCGCATTGGGGGGTGCGCCCCAAGGCACTCACCATGAAGCAAAGCGAGCAAGCAAGGCCGAGCAGCAGGCCAGTGAAAGGCCCACCGCAGGTAGCAGTGGCGCGGTTCAGGAACTTTCCGGGCGGGCAGCTCGTGCAGGCGTTGGTGTCGGAGCACGACTTGCAAGCAGCCGAGCACTGGTTTGCGCACTTGTCGCCCCAAAAGCCGTCGCGGCAAGCCCTGGGGTTGTTGTGAGGGCGTTGTGAAGGCGGGAGGGGCAGCAATAGGTTTGGCAGCTACCGCCCGACAGCCATCCATTGTAAGCAGTTTGCTGTACGGCCGACTGAAAAAGACTCAATGCGGATGCGCACCCGGAGACGGGGAGGGCGGACACGGCGAGCGCAAGCAGCAGCAGCAGCGGCACGGTCGCGGCGGGCGCGGCGCGCCGCCGGGCGGTGGGTTCCGAAGTGGGTCATCCCTTCAAGCCTGGATGGGGCCGGGGGAGGACAGGCGTTGTTAGGTGCGCGTGGGTGAGGCTTCTGGTAGCGGCTCCCTCGGCCGGCATGGCTTCCCGTCATCCGGTGTGTTGTCGACGCCGCACGTGGCGGCGAGAGCGCCGCGGCCCCGGTCCCACCGCCCGGCCGGCTCGCGGGCGCCTCGATAGGAATGATCACGCTTTAACAAGCTTATCTCACCGGGTGGAAGCCGGTTGGAGGTGCGGGGGGTCCAGCCGTTGGACGGGTGGTCGGCCGCGTGGTACGGCAAACGCGGCTTGGGCTTTGAAAACGAAATGGGTGCTTTTTGCGGGACGGCCGCTTGGCACAGCTGGCCGTGTTGTTCCGAGTCACCCGCGCGTTGTTCCGAGTGATAGTGTCACGGGTGGTAACACGTGGGTGGCCTAGCAACCCTACACAGCCAGTGAGGGCTGGGAGGGGCCATAGGACAGGCGGTAAGCCTGGCCTGGTGGCAGCTAGGTGGGCGCGGGGACCGGGCAGTGATGGGGTCGCGCTCTCAAATACCCTTGAAGGGACTCGGTTCAGTACTTCTTAAGTGGCTGTCACGTTACACTGGATGATCAGTCAACGAACGAAGAACACGCAAACAGCCACCAGCCAAGCCACCAGCCACCAGCCCAAAAGCGATTAAACGGAGCTGTGGCCGCTCCCAATGCATGCAAGCATGCATAAATAGCTTTTAAGGTTCCCCGGGTTGCAAGGCCACCCCTGCCAGCGGCTCCCGCGGCCGGCCTGGCTTCGCGTCATCTGGTGTGCGCCCGACGCCGTGCCTGGCGGCGAGAGCGCGCCGCGCCCCCGGTCCCACCGCCCTGCCGCCTCACGGCATTGTAACGCTTTAAAAAGCTTACCTCACCGGGTGGAACCGGTCGGAACCGGGGCCGACGGGTGGACGGGTGGGTTGGTGTCAAACTCACGGTACGGCAAACGCGGCAGCCACAGCAGGCAGGGTGGCGGTAGGTGTCACCCACGCGTTGTTCAGCGTGTCACCAGTTGTTCTGAGTGTCACCACTCACCAGCCAAGCCATCAGCCAAGATTGATCGAGCTGTGGGCGGCACGCCCCCAAGTGCATGACAAGGACACTTATTTTCTTTCAGCTTCGTCTGGTCGTTAGGGGAACGACCACCAAAAGATTGGTCATGGGGCCCCTGCAAACGCGGCCCAGTCTCAACGCCACGGCGCGCCATTACCGCCAGTAGTTTTTGGTACAGTAATGCAGGTTCTCAAATTCTTAGGACGGAAACCCCGTGGGTTATCTTTTAGCATCTCTCTAAGCGGGGGTGGTGAGCGGATGCTGCTTCTGCGACTGCCCACCTAGGTCTGCGCCTCTGCTGGCGGGCCCGCCTTTGCGGGTGGTGTCGCCTTTGCGGGCGGTACCACAACCTCCATGGGCCACAGCCGCAGGCCAGACACAGGGTCCACGCATCCAGCGGGGCACGCCCCCCGCCGCAACGCGCTGGTTTAGGCTGCCTGAGAGCACATGAAGGCAGGGGCTTGCGTGCTGCGCCCTGCGTCCGTGCGCGCAATCACTCATCGGAAGAGGCTGGTGCCCCCGTCGTCTACGGCCAGCGGCGGCACGCCCCCCGCCGCAACGCGCTGGTTTAGGCTGCCTGGTGAGAGCACATGAAGGCAGGGGCTTGCGTGCTGCGCCCTGCGTCCGTGCGCGCAATCACTCATCGGTAGAGGCTGGTGCCCCCGTCGTCTGCGGCCAGCGGCGGCACGCCCCCCGCCGCAACGCGCTGGTTTAGGCTGCCTGG
>BDRX01000201.1:1231-43450 GCA_003203535.1 Raphidocelis subcapitata | reverse complement strand
GGCGGGCGGGCAGGCAAGTTCTCTTGAAGCGCGCTGTTCTTCAAGCTCCCCCGTCCCCGTCCCAAAAAGCGCCCTTTGACGCACCGTCGATGTCGTGGTCAGCTGGCAGCACCTGCTGGCCGTAGCCGCGCGTCGCCGGACTGTCGCACTCGCCGTCAGGCACGTTGGAAAGGATGAACTCAACGAAATCCACAAACGCACACGCCGCGCCATTGCCCTTCAGGCCCAGGTCGGCGTCCGCCGTCCTGACAGTGTGCGGCAGGGGCGGGCGTGTGAGAAAGGCGATTCTGCCGGCCGCAGCAAGCAGGGCACTGTGCACACACGCCAACGACCCCCGCCCGCTCAAAACAAAACAAAACGCGCCGCCGCGGCTCACCCGATGTAGTTGCAGAACCATGAGAGTTTGACATCGAGCAAGCCGCTGATCATGTCATCCCAAGGACCTGAAGGGAACAGATAGAAAGGCGGCGGCCCGCAATGGTGAGCGCGGTGGGGTGGGGGGGGGCACATTAGAGCAGCTTGGCGTGGGCAGGTGGGCAATGCGGGTGTGCGAGCACAGCAGTTAACCCCATCGCAGCTGTCCACGCATTCAACAAACGGTTCGCTCGCTGGCGCAGGGGCCTGCCCCGCGTCTGCTGCGAGTCAGGAAAAGGAGACTTGAAAACCCATCATTCAAACGAAGCCGCTCGCCTTCTATGCCGAGCTCGATGGCGTTTTTCCTGAAGTCTTTTCCGCCCTTCCTGGTGCTGTTTATCGCTTCCAACACAGCCTGGTGGAAGGGTAGCCGCACGATGCCGTCGCCAGCGTGCCGCGCGGGCGCCTTCTTCGCCTCGACCGGCGGCGCCGCCGCCAGCCCGAGCAGTAGCAGCAGCGCGACGGCGGCCGTGGCGCTGGCGGCGACGGTGGCGGCGGCGGCGGCGCCCGCCGCCGCAGCACGGGAGCGGGTCATCGAGTTCGCGTTGCACTCTAGATGATTTGTCACCGGGGCACGGGCCTCTTCGGCCGTGCAAATGGGGGAGCGGGGTGTCGGATCGATCTGCCTGTCCAGGGGCTCCCGGCCCGTGAGTTTCGGTTTGACAGCTGCCTTAATGATTTTCAAAATTGCTTGTTTTGTTACAACGAAAGTGTGCGGCCATTGGGGGGCTCTGGGGGAAGTTCAGCGTGCAAAACGACGTGCCCTCCCGAGACCAGCCCGAGAGCCCTGCCGCAAACCGAGCCAGACTCCCGTGAGCAAGGCTCATAACCGCCATGATGCGCTTTGCACCCCACGGGGGGGGGGGGGGGGGGGGGGGGCGAGCGAACTGGACCTGTCCTGGTCACCGCGCCGTCCGCGCCCGAAGGCGTCAGCACGCCCAGGGGCGAGACAGCGCGCGCTGTGCGGCTGATCGCTGCTGCTGGGTTCGTTGCGCGCCCATGCGGCTAAGGTTACAGAACATGGCGGTGCAATCATGCGCGCGGGTTTGACTAGATGTCGACCACCAGCACCTTGGCCGCGTTGGGCACGTGCTTTGCCTTGAAGGCTTCGTGCAGTGGGTGGGGCAGGTAGGCGGCCAGCGCGGCGGCGTCCACAAACGTCATGATGAACGCGTGGGTGAAGCCGCCGCTGAGGGCCTGGTGTTGGGGGGAGGGGAGGTGCAAGCAAGCGGCGGCGCGCAGTTGGTCCCCACCGTCGCTGCCAGTTGGTCCCCACCGTCGCTGCTCACCCGGCGCGGGTCTGGCGGGGGCCCTGGGGGCGCGCAGCGAGCACGCTCGGCGGAACAGCCACACCTGAACACGGGATGCGGGCAGCAGCGCCCCGCGCTCGCAACCGGGCGACGCGCGCCGGCGGCGCTCACCTCTGCGCTGATGTTGGGCCCGTGCACAAAGGACGTGAGCCCCTCGATCTTGGACGCCATCACCTCCGCGTCGGCAAAGAAGGCGGCGGCGGCGTCCGGGCCTGCCTCCGGCTTGAACGCGAGGATCACGACGTGCTGGACGGGGCCCATCCCGGTTGCTGCGGGTTTCGGCAGCGCAAGGGATGTCCCGAATGCGCCCGGCAAGCGCTTGCTGCAGCGGCGGTGGGGGCGGCGCGGCGCGCGCTGAGGGGGCGCCGCTGCGGACAAGAGGGGCGCGGTGCTGGCAAACGGCGCAGTGATGCAATCTGTCGCACCCGTTGCTTTGGCGAATACCAAAGTTGTAAACAAGGAAACACACCTCAGTCGCACTTGGCTCGGGGCACTCTTTTCCCTGCTCTTTTCCCGGCCGGCCGCCCCAGGGCTGGCTTCCGTGACAGGGCAGCTCCCAGAACCCCCGGGCCAAAGCCGCGCTCGCATAGGGGCGCCGTCGGGCAACGCTGTACGCGCGCCGCGCGGCTCCGCCGCCGTCGCCGCCCCGCCGCCCGCTGCCCGCAGCCCAGGAAAATGGGCAGACCCAAGCCACCGGCGCCCGCCGCGCCGGTGGTGAACGAGCTGTCCTTCCCCAACGCGCGGGGGCAGCGGCTCTATGCCATCGAGGTGCTGCCGCCGGCCGGGAGCGCGGCGTGCGTGGTCGTCTGGGCGCACGGCCACGGCGAGCACAGCCGCCGAAAACTGGCAGGTGCGGTGGGGGGAGGGGCCATGCGGGTGTCTATCAGAGGGGGGGGTGTGCGAGTCATGGTCCGTCAGCATATGCATGGGTGGAGGCTCACCCCGCAGCCGGGGGAGGCCAGCAGGGGCGGGCGCACCTGGCGGCAGAGCGCGCAGCAGGGTGGGCCGCCACGCCGCTCCTGTGCCGAGCACACCCCTCTCCATGGCTGAATGTTCTTGATCGCCGCCACACCAACGCACCTCCGCAGTGTTTGAGGCGTGGGCTGCGCGCGGCATTGCGGTGTTTTCCCTCGACCACCACGGCATGGGCGCCTCTGAGCCCCACGAGCCCGCGCAGCGGCTGCTGGTCCAGTCGATGGGCCACCTGGTGCGCCCTGCGCCGCGGCGCTCCTTGCTGCAAGGCGACACAGCGCAGCCCAACGCACTCGCGCCCCAACTGCGGCATGCGTTCCTTGCCAAGTGAAACGAACCGGTGACTGCTGTGCGCTTGGCCTGAGCTCTACCAAGCGCACCGCTGAGGCTTGCCGTCGCACCCTCCCCCCCCTCCCGCCCTCCCTCCCTCCCCAGGTGGACGACTTTGCTGACTACGCCGCATTCGCTGCCAAACGCCACCCCGAGCTGGAGGGCCGCCCCTGGTTTGCGGGAGGATACAGCATCGGCGGACTGGTGGGTGCCCGCGACCGCAGGTGGCTGGCTGCTGGTGCTCCTGGGGAACGCGCCTTGGCGCCGCCCCTCTGCGCGCCACACGCCCTAAGCGCCCATCACCCCCCCACCCGCCTGGGCTCGGCCGCGTGCCCTGCCTGCCACTCCCCCTGCAGACGGCGGCGCTCGCTGTGCTGAGGTGGCAGGAGGAGTGGGCTGGGCTCGCGCTGTACGCGCCCGCCATTGGCGCGGTCATGACAGTGCTGACGCGGTAGGGACTGGGGTCCCCACGCTGCGGGGGCTCGAGCTTTCACGACGGGTCTTGTGCAGAGGTGCTGCACCCCATAGCTGGTTGGCGGGCAACCAGTAACCCTTTTGCGCAATCGAAAGCCTCACCACGCGCTCAAACCAACACCTCCCCCCCGCGCGCGCAGCATCCAGAAGTTCCTGGGGCCCTGCCTGGACGCCGCCGTCCCCAACCTGGCCATCTGCCAGCCCGTTGTTGCCGAGGCGCTCAACCCGGACCCCGCAGCGGTGCGCTAACACCCAGCGCGCGGTGCCGGCTGTGAGAGCATCTGGCCAGTGTCAGGGTCCCTGCCTGCTCTGAGGCTGAGCCCTTGCCCGTGTTTGAACGCCCCCCCCCCCCAGGTTGCTGCGTACCTGGCAGACCCGCTGTGCTACTCTGGCCGCACGCGCATCAGGACCGCTTTCCAGTACAACAAGGTGCGCTGCGGGGGAGGGGGGGGGCGTTTCAGGTGGCACGAGCCGTGGGCCACAACCACAGCTCCACGTGGCCTGGAACAGACCGTTGCCGCCCTGAACTTCCCGTTCAACCCCTGCTGCTGCCCTCCCCCCCCCCCCCAAAAAAAGGGCATGGAGGTCGCGGAGATTGAGGCGCCGAGGCTGAGGGTGCCGCTGTACTGCGAGCACGCCAAGGGGGACGCGTTGGCGCGCTGGGAGGATTCGAGGGAGTTTTGCGCCAGCGTGGCGTCTGAAGATGTGACGTGGACCGCAAGCGAGGGGGGTGAGCGGACTCCCTCTTTCTAGACAGGGTTTGAAACAGGATTCGGGGCTTGGTGTGCTAGCCGCTCGCATGCGGTGCTTCCAAGCATGTGCACGCACAAGCAACTACATGCAAAGCCGCTTGGCTGCTGGCTCAAACACCCCCAACCCCCCTAGCGCAGGCTGCCACGACGGCCTGTCGAGCTCGGACGCACCCGCCATTGCGGCGCGCATGGGGGACTGGATGTTGGCAAAGGCCGCTGCGGCAAAGGGCGGCAAAGCCGCTGATGCTGCGGCACAGACAACCAAAAAATAAAGTGGCGGCCAGGAAAAAGTAAAGCTCCTGCTGGAGTACTGATTTTGCGAGATTTGACCGCCTGTCTTTTAAGCCCCCGTCTCTGCTTGCTGTCGGCCAAATTGGAAACATTGCATTTGCGTCCCGGTGAAGCCACTGCCATTGAGGCGCAGTGCCACAGCTTCCCAAACCGACTGCTGTGCCCGCGCCGATGGTTTCACAGCCACCGCCGCTGCCATGAAACCGCCACAAAGCCTTCGGTAACAATTGAGCCCAGGGCCGCGCTGTTTCAGCAACCCGGGGCGCTCGAAAAACCCTAGAGGGCTGCAAAGCATGTCGCCAAGGCAACACGTGCACCAACTGAGCCAAGCCGGGGAGCAGCCGCCGCTTCAGTCGTCCAGGCCGTCGTCGTCAGAGCCATCCGCGTAGCTCCCCGCCATCCGCCTCAGCCGCTCCCCCACCTCCTCCAAATCAGCGCCGGCGTAGCCCCAGCCCTCCCCCAGCGCACGCCCGCCAGCGGTTGCCGACGCCCGCAGCAGGGCGCGCGCGCGCTCTTCCAGCCAGGGGCCAAACTCCGACGTCGCGGCGACGCGCGTCAGGACAGGGCACGAGGCAACGTGCCGGCCGTCGCGCGCGCCCGCCGCTGCGGACCCGGGCCCCGCTCCTGCCGCCAGCGCCGCTTGGGCTGCCGCGGGGCTCCAACGGGCGACCACCTCCCCCTCGGGCCCCACCGCGGGGCCGAAGATCCCCGGGAAGGGCAGCGGCACCGCCACCGCTGCCGGTGACACGCAGCGGTGCATTACGCAGCGCCGCGGCGGCTCGCTGCGGAGTGCGGCATCGAGCGCCGCGGCAGCATCCCGCGCGGTGGCGGGGAGCCCGGAGGCGCGGCGGGCGCCGCGGAGCACCACCGACTCTGCCAGGCTGGAGTCCGGCTGCAGCCGCAGCGCGGGGGGGCTGGGCGCCAGCACCACCGTGTTGCGCAGCGTGGACAGGCGGTAGGAGGGCCCCGCCTCGCCGCGCCCAGCCTCGGCCGGGCTGGCCTCGCCGGCGCGCGCGTCGCTGGCGCGCTGCGCCGTCCAGTCCTCGGGCTCGGCCGCGCCCACAGGCAGCTGCAGCGCGGCGGCTGCCAGGTTGGCGCCCCCGCGCCCGGACAGCAGGCTGACCCAGGAGTGCAGGTCGGTGGCGCCGCTGGGGCCCTCCAGGGCAGACGTTGGGCCTGCACGGGCGTTTTGGCCGGGAGGCGTTGCAGTGCTCGGGGGGGGGGGGGGAGTGGAGCCAGCAACAGCGCAGCATGGCAGCTGGGCATGGCAGCTGGGGGGGAGGTGCGCGAGCAGGGCGTCCCAAAAGAGCAGCGAGCCCAGCGGATTGCGGCCGCAAACGCAGCGCTGCGCACCCCCCAGACGCAGCGGCAGGGTGGCGGTGTCGATGGCGGCACCCAGCAGCGCCCCGCAGAGGTAGTTGCTGCCGCGCCACCCCGAGGGCAGGCGCAGCAGCGGGAGCAGAGCCGCCGCGTCTGTCGGAACGCGCAGCGGCACGTAGGCCGCCGACCGCTCGGAAAGCTCGGCGACTGCCAGGGCGTCGCTGACCACCTCCCTCGCACCGCCGCTGCTGCCGCTGCTGCCGCCGGCAGCTGCCCCCTGCCCGCCGCCGCCGCTGTCCGTGGGGCGCAGTGAGAAGTACAGGATGCGCGCGCCTGGCAGCTCCTCCCTCAACTCATCCAGCACTGAGCGCGCCAGCCCGCCAAAGGCTGTCAGGTCGTCGGCAAACACCTGGACGCCTGGGGCGGGGGGTGGCGTGTGCGGGAGGCAGGAAATGAGTTTGGAGAGGGTGCGCCTCACTAGTGTTTGGTTTGTGTGCCTCAAGCAGGCGGGCTGCTGATACTGGCCGGTGAATGCTCGGAACAGAAAACGTCTTGTAAACAATGGTTTGCAGCCCTGCCCATCAGCGCGCATCCCCGAAAAAACAACCAGCCCCCTGGCCTGGCCGCCCTTCTGACCCGCACCTTGCAGGCTGTCGCAGCCCTCGCTCCACCAGCGCACCGCATCGGCGACAGCCTCGACCGCGGGCCGCACGCCGTAGGTCAGTGACGAGGCAGCGCCGTAGCCCTCGAGCCCCGCGGCCCCGTGCCACGCCCCCTGCAGGGCCTGGAAGCTGCGCGGGTGGAGCTGCACCTTGAGGTAGTCAGACCAGTAGCGCACGCCCACGCCGCGCGCGCCACTCGGGGCGCTGCCGAGGGCCAAGGCGTCCAGCTGCCGCGCCGCAGCCTCCAGCGCCGCTTGGTGGCGCGCTATGGCCGCCGCAGACTCTGTGTGTTTGGTTTGCACACGCTGGTTGGCCTAGCCGTGCCTGCCAGCATCACAATCCGTTTCCAGCCCGCAGTCTATTGTTTTTGAGGACGCCAGTAGCTGGAAACCGTCAAACATCGCCAGGCCTGGCACCCAGCTTGCCTCTGTCAAAGTTTATCCCTGACTGCAGCTCGAGCTGCTGCGTGAACGCGCTCTTGGGGATGCGCCCCGAGGCCACCACCTGCGCGTCGCCGCCCCAGGCCGAGGAAGCTGCGCTGGCGTCGGGCGGGGCGCCAGGCGCATCCAGGCTGAACGAAACGCCTATGGTTGAGGGGTGGCGGCGGGGGTGATTCGCCATCCGAGCGCAGCGGCACGGGGTCGGTTCCGCAGCGCATCGGCTGCGCGGGCGAGTTGCCCGCGCTGCGCACGCCCACCTCCGGTGGCGCCGCTGGTGTCCACCACCACGGCGCGGGGGCGGTAGACCGGGGCGCCCTGCGGGGTTGGTGTGCCGCACGGGCGTTTTAAACAGGCATCGTGCAGCGTGCCGTGTGCCTTGCACAGCGCACAGCGCCGCAGCCCCAGCCCAATCCGCAACGCCCTCCGCCCTCTGCCCTGCGCCCGCACCCGCGGGTCTTCAGACCAGGAGAACAGGACGTCCTCGGCAACGCCATCCAGCCGCTCCCCACCGGCGGCGCCAAGCGCCTCGTCCTGTGGGGGCCGTGGGCGGCGGGGGCGCGGCGTGGGCGGGCCGCAGCAGCCGCAACGGCCGGCGCGGCGGGCGCAGCTCGCATGGCGCGCGGCAGGGGCGTGATCCCATCCGCGCACCTGGAGGTTCCAGAAATGCGCCCCCGTGTAGTTCGACAGCGGCCCCAGCTGCAGCGTGATGATCTCCCGCATTTCGTGCGGCCTGTGCTGCAATCGGGCTTGGAGCTGTGATCGAACAGAACGTTCACGACTGCCCAAGCTAGCCCTGCAACACGGCCGTGCGACCATGCGGCGCGGCGCGCCGCGAGCGCCGAGCATCACCCGCACACCGGCTGCCGGCGGCGCTCGGGCACCCCCGCCTGCAGCTCCCTCTTTTGCGGCCACTGCTGCCCCCGATTTGATAAACGCGCAGCCCACGGCCCATATCGCAGTGCCGCGGCGTGTGCATTATTACCAGTAGGAGGGCAGCCCGCTGTACTCCCGGACCCAGTCCGGCCCCCGCTCCTCGTACTCTGCCCGCGTCAGCGCGCCCCCCCAGTCCGCGCCGCCGCGCGCGCCGCGCCCCCCAAACGTCGCCAGCGCCGCCGCCACGTGCGCCGCGCCGCGCCACTCGTCCAGCCGCGGGTCGGGGCCCGCCACGACGCGCATGGGCTGGCCGTAGGGGAGGCGCGAGGTGAGCTCCGCCTCCAGCCGCTGCGGCAGGCCTGGGGGCGGGGTTGGGCGGGCGCATTGAGGCGGCTGAGTGGGCGAGTGTTCCAGTGCGCAGCAGCCCACCACGCTCCCACACCAGCCCAGCCTTCCACCGCCGCGCTCACCCACAAAGCCCCCTCCGCCGCCGAGCAGCAGCAGCCCCCCCTCGATGCACGCCGCGCGCTCCTCCGCGCTGACGCGCCGCAGGCACCACTCCACCAGCTCCGGCAGCCCGGCCTCGTCCAGGCCAGCCAGGGAGGGCTGCATCAGGATCTCGGGCACGCGGAACCTCTCAACCCCCAGCAGCATGCAGTCGTCGCCGGCGCCGGCCGCTGCCGCAGGCGCGGGCGAGGGGCGCGCCGCGCCGGCAGCAGAGGCGGCGGCGGCGGCGTCTGGGGTGGGCCCGCGCGCCGCTGCCGAGGGCTCCGGCGTGCCCCGCGCCGACGTGGCCACCGAAGGCGCGGGGGGCGCGGATGGCGCGCGCCCGGGTGCGGACGGCAGGCCCGGGGCCGTCGGTGCCGCCGCACCGCGCTGGAACAGCGGCGGGAGCAGCGGTGCAAAGGGCCCGCCGGTGATGTCCCCATCGCCAAAGGCCCCTCCGGCCGCCTCGGCCCCGCCCGCGCCTGCGTCCACGCCGCCGGTTGGTCCGGCCGCGATGTCGTCGCCGCCGGCGGGCGCCGATGCCCCCACCTGCTGCAGCCTCTGCGTGAGCCACGCCAGCTCCTCCTCCTCCGCCGCCTCAACCTCTGCGGGGAGGTGGGCGGCGTTTTTCAACGGGGGTGCAGTTCCAGGGGTGGCCCGCATGAGATGCAGCACCACCACGGGGGTGGGGGCATGCCGCCCGGTCGTTGACCGCGCCTTCACGAGTGTGCGCAGCCGGCAAAGCCCAGCGCGCCCTCACTGCCCCCCCCCTCACCGCTGTCGCTGCTCTCCGGGTGCATTTGGCGGTACACCTCCCAGTCGGCGTCGTCAGCGCCAAACCCGTCGTCCTCGCTGTCATCGCCGCGCCCGCGCTTGCCGCCGGGGCCGCCCGCCTTGCCGCCGCCGCGCTTCTTCTTGGCGCCCCCGGCGGCCTGGGCCAGCAGCTTCATGCGCTGCCTGCGGGCGTGGGTGCGCGCGTTTGGGGGAGGGGTGGGGCTGAGGACTGGGGGCCGGGCGTCTTCCAGCTACCTGCTTTTGGAGCGCAGCCCTCGACGTCAAATGATGCGAGGCTGCAGCACGCACAGCACCCAGCCATCCCCCAGAACCCCCCGGTGGGGCCCACCGTTTCTCCGCGTCCAGCCGCTTGCTGCCGCCGCGCCGCGCGTCCCCGGGCAGCCCCAGCCGCCGCCGCCGCCGCGCCTCGGCGCGCGCCACCGCGGCCGCGCAGCGCTGGCGCAGCGCTGCGACGTACCCCGCCGGGTCTGCTGCCAGCGCCGCGTCCTCCCGCGCGTCCCGCTCCGCCAGCGCGCGCGCGCGCTCCTCGCGGCGCGCCGCCGCGCGTGCGCGCCCCTCCGCGGACGCCTTGGCCCCGGCCTGGCGGCGCTTCTCGCGGCGCTGCGCCTCGTCCAGCTCAGCGTCCGGCACACCCAGCAGCGGGTACAGCTCCGCGGCCGGCGCTGCGCCCTCAGCACCCGCCGCTGCCGGCCCGCCCTCCTGCTTTTGGTGAGGTGAGGCAAGGCCGCGGGACGTCAGCGAGCCACCAGTGGAGAGCCAAACCAATCGAGCAGCGCAGCTGTTCGGGGCAGCACCAAAGGCATTGCCTTATTGCCTCTTGCGTGCACGCACCTGCTGCTGCTGCTGCTGCTGCTGGTGCTCGCCCCCCTCCGCTCCACCGGCCTCCGCCGCTGCCGCCGCCGCGGCCTTGGCCTCCAGTGCTGCAATCTGTCCGCGCGCCTCCCCCACGTAGCGGTCCACCTCGGCCTCGTCCTCAAACTGACCACCGGCCAGCAGCTCGCGGACCTCGGCGGGGCCGCCCGCTGCCGCGATCTGTTGGGAAGGCGAGGGGGCGCGGACGGGCCCGTGCACAGTCAGGGCCCGGCAGACCTTCCCGGCCTGCTGCCACCCAGCTAGTGCAGGAGGGGCAATGCCGGTTGTCGAGGCAGGTGCACAGAAAGAGCCTCGCGGCCGCGCCCAGCTTTCACAGCCGGCTGCCACCTACGCTGCTCTCAAGGGCCAGGCGCCGTTGGGGTTTCACTCTCGCCCCCCCCCCCTGCCCACCTGTTCCTTGAGCCCCAGCATGTACTGCAGGTACGCCCGCTTCTCATCCAGCTGGTGCAGGGGGAGGTTAGAGGGAGCAGGGGCACGGCCAGTCGGTTCAGATGGGTGAGGCAAGGGCGACGGCCGGCCGCAACAGCCAGAACACCGCGATCAGGAGCAAACCGCCCTCCCGCTGTCTAAAGCAAAGCGGCGGCTCCGACCTGCTTATCGCGGCGCAGCTTGGCCTGCTCCTTGCCGCGCCGCCGCGACTCCTCCACCCGCGCAGCGCTGGTTGGGGGGGGGGGGAAGCTACTGTCAGGCGGGGCCGTGGTGCGTGGGACCCCAATCCCCTACGCCCCCTTGTCACCGGCAATCCGCGGGGCCACAACCCCTGCAAAGGCAGCCGGCAGGATCGCAAAAGCAGGTCCCTCCTCACCGCCGCGCCTCCTGCGCAGCCACCTCCTCTGCTGTGGGCCCCACCGGCCGAGACAACGGCAGCTGTATGCGCACGCCGTGACCGCCTGCGGCAAGGACCAAAGCCCACGTTGCGGGCGTGCATGTGAGCGTGTGTGTCGGATGAAAAGGCTTGCGCAGCGTGCGCGCCCCTGCGGAGCACCAGAGTGCCCCCACCCATCAACTGCCACAAACAGCTCCCACGCAGCCGCCAACGCCACGCCAAACCGCCCACCCCCCGCGCGACGTCACCCCTTGCTGCCCCCCCAACCGGTAAACCAGTGCGCCCCACCCGCGGTGTCCGGCCGCGCCGCCACCTCCCCCAGCAGGGTGCGGTAGTCCCCCGCCACCGCGCAGTGCGCCTCTTTTAGGGCCTCCACCGCACCCTCCGGCAGCAGCCCCGGCGGCAGCGAGGGGTGGCGCAGCCGCAGCAGCTGGGTGAGGTGGTCGGTAAGCAGCGCCCCCGCGGCGCCGCAGCGCAGCGCGGCGTGCCACGCGGGGCGGCCGTTGATGACGGGCACGACAGTGGTGCAGGAGTGGCCCACGACGACGGCCACGCCGCAGTTGCCGAGGCTGGGGGTGAAGGTTTGGGAGGGGGTGGGGGGTGCGTGTGCGTGTGCGCGCGCCTCTTGCGATGCGGAACGGCAAGGCACTTGCAGGTTTGGCAGACGGCGCGCTGCACACCCTGCACGCCTGTGGGAATGAGCAAACCGTGCAATCCCTCAAACACGGCAGCGGCCAGTGGGCCGCGCGGGACAAATCCCCGCCGACACCGCCGGCCCCACCTGCCGCGTGCCCTGTGCATGCTGAAGGCCGCAGCCCCCCCGTCCACCAGGTGCAGCGCGGGCGCGCCGTACGTCTCAAAGCACAGCTCAGCCAGCGCTGCGCGCCCCGCTGAGGGGTTGAGGGGCGGCTCCGTTACGACCAGCGGGTGGTCCACGCGCCCACCTGGTTTCGGATTTTTGGGGGGGGGTGGGGGGAGGCTGGGGGGTGCGGGACTGGGGGCTTGGGCGGCCTGCGGCTTGCGAGGCGAGCAGCAGTGCGGCACATGTCGGAGGTCACGCAGGCCGTCAAAAGGCAGAGAGATTCGGCGCAGCGCGGCCCACCCACCCGCGATCCCCAGGCGGTCAAACGCGTAGTCAAACAGCGCCTCCTGGCCCTCGTAGTTGACCACCACACCCCCCTCAAAGGGGGTGCTGCACGTGCGATGGGCGCGGTTTTTGGCGGGCGATTAGGCTTGCATCCCGCCAGGCCCAGCACGCGATTTGATGGCGGCAAGTCCAAAAGGCAGTGCAGCGACACGGAGGAAAAGCAGCGTGCGAGGTGCAAACACCGCCCAACAGCAGCTGGGCGCACCAGCTGTCGCGCCCACGCAAACCGAGCCCCCGCAGCTGCCCCCTCACCGAATGGCGCCCTTGCTGAACTCCCAGCCCTTGGCCCCCGGCCCCCAGTCGCCGACGCAGACGCGCTGGTGGGCGCCGCCGCCGCGGGGCCGGGCCTTTGTCACCTGCGAGCGGAACTCGAGGCGGGGCCCCTCCTCGCCCGCCCAACTGGGTGGGGCAGTGGGAGCGGGCGGAAGGGAGGGAGGCATGGGTGGATGGAGGGCTGTCGCAGGTGGAGGGGGCCGCCTGCGCAGGCCCAACCCCATATCCCTGCTACAGGGGCCTCGTGCCGCGGCCCCTACCCCCACCCCCTCACCCGGCCTTGACGGTGTGCGAGCCGTTGTCTATGACCAGCGGCCGGCCGTCCAGGTAAGGCCCATACTCCTCACGCGCCGGGCGGCTGAAGGCAGCGCCTGCGGGGGGGCGCGCGGCAGAGGCGTTGGGCTTTGCGCTGCCTGCACTGCAGCGGCCGCAGCGGCCGCAGCGTCGCGGCAGCGGCGGCGCACCAGGGTCGGGCAGGGGATAGATCGGCAGCTGCTGCGCGTCCGTCATGGTCGCTCCTTGCAAACGGAACAGCCTCACGGCGCCTCTGCCATTGCGGACGCCGCGCCAATGGAGATCAGCCAAGTTTTTCTGGATCGATCGCGCTATGTTCGGCTGGAGGTGCTAAAATGTATGCCACGCCCTCGGGCTGAATGTGGGGTCCACCGCGCGGCACCCGCCCACGCGGCCGCCATCCCGGCACCGCCGACCAGGCTGTGCCGACGACAGGGCCGGCGCACAGGGCCGATTTACCCTCAAGTCCCGCTGCGGATCGATCCAGGCGCACTAAGCTGCGGCGCTTCTTTCAGCGCATGCGGGAAGCGAGGCAGGCAGGAGAATTCATGCGGGAGCGGCGGCGCAGTCCGGCGGCGGCCTCATCACAGCACGCTCGCCACAAAGCCGGCAATCCGCCCCGCCACGGCCGGCCCCTCGGGCCCCGACAGCACGTCGTGCGCGTCACCGGGGAGCGTCACCAGTGCCGCGTTCGTATTCCCGGCGGCGCGCGCCGCCTTGACAAGCGCCGCCACCGCGCCGTAGTCCACGAGCCGGTCGCCGGGGCTGCACACCAGCAGCGGCAGCGACGACAGCGCGCCCGCGGCCTGGCCGGTGGAGAGCGCCCTGCCCGCCGCCACGATGGAGTGCAGCGTGCAGACAGCGATGGGGCCGCTGCGCTTGGGTTTTTGGGGGGCGGGGGTGAGTTCATGCTTGGGGAGAGGGGGTTGGCCGCTGTGCAGGCGGCGACGGGTCAACGGCGGTTTGCCCCGCCAGCAAAAATGAATCGCGGCAGCGCCCACCGCAGCACGAGGGCGTCCGCTTCGTACTCCTCCGCGAAGCAGGGGCAGCTGTGCAGCGCGCGCACGGGCAGAGGCTCCACCAGGCGCGCCAGCGGCGCGACCGCATTGATCACCCCGCCACAAGCGAGCTTCAACCTGCGGGAGGGTCAAATGGGGGTGAGGGTCGGACGCCGTCCGCTGTCGGCTGGGGGTGGGACAAGCCTCGCCAAAACAGACAAGGCAGTGCGCAGGGGGACGGAATGCCCTCGCCGCGACCCCTGCCGCCGCCGCGCGTGCGCACCGCTCCGCCAGGGTGTAGCTGCGCTGCTCCGACAGCGCCAGCGCGGGCGCCACCAGGAAAAGCCCCGCGGGGCGCGGCAGCGCAGGGTCGCAGCCCGACGCGGCGCGCAGCGCCAGCGCCAGCGCCGTGGCGCCGCCCATGGAATAGCCCCCCAGCACCAGGGGCAGGCCGCCCAGGAAGGGGGGCACGCCCGAGCCGGGTGGCGGACTGCGCAGCGCGGCGACAAGCGCTGCCGCATCATCCACCTGGTTTGGTTTTGGAGGCGAATATTACGCCGGGTGCGGCGCACCAGCATTCATCAGGAGCCTGCCTGGGCATGCCCAGCAGGCACGGGGCTTGCGGCGTGGCAGGGTGCGCAGCGCGCAAACCGCGGCGGCCGCGCTTGGGGGGCTCCCGAGGCAGCACACGCAAAGCACGGCGCGCGCATGCCTGCGCCGCCGCCCCGCGTGCAGCGCGCTGCAGTGTTGGAGGCCCGCGGCGGAGCAGTCCAGGCCCCGCGCCGCCCCCCCAAACCAACACACGCACCAGGTGGCGGTAGTCGCGCACCACCCCGCGCATGGCGGGGACTGCGGGGCCAGACAGCCCGTGGCCGCTCGCGTCCGCAGCCGCCACCGCCACCCTGGCCGCGTCGGCCACGGCCTGAAGCGCACGCAGCTTACGGCAAGAGTGCTCGTTCAGGCCTGCGGGGGATGACAGGTAGTGTGGAGCCCCGGCCGCAAATCCAGGCAGAGTGGGGCTGCATCGGTAAGGCGAGCTTGGTCCGTTTCACCCCCCCCCCTACGCACCATGTGCGAAAACGACGAGCCCGCGCGGCGGCGCGCCGCATGCCGGCATCAGCAGATGGGCAGCCAGGTCGTGGCCCCTCGGCGAGGCCAGCTTGAACGGGAGCGCGGCGGGCGCGGCCGGCTTGAGCGGCTGAACCAGCGGCGGCGCCGGGCGCAGGCCGGCGGCGTCGCCGGTGGCGTCGCACACGATTGACACGGCCGCGGCGGGCCTGCCGGCCTTACTGCTGCAGCGGAAGGGGCTCTCCATGCAGGGGTTGCGGCGGCGGGCGCGCGGCAAGGCCGCTGCGGCGACGGGGGCTGCTCGCCGCCGCCCGGCGCCGCCCCCGCTTGCAACGCCTGGAGCCTGGAGCCTCGATATCATGTTGGCTGCTTGTTGAGGTACGAACCGATCGACGGGGTTTGCGCACTGCGAGAAGTGAAGAAAAGACGACATTTTAGCTCACCGGCACTCCTCACCTGAGTGCCGGCGACGCGACCCTTGAAACAGGTCGCGAAAGCCGCGCTCCGAACATATCAATTACATACACCTCTGGTCAACCCGCGCGACGCTGCGATGATCTCGTCGCGCCTCCTGGCCAGGCTCTTGGCCGCTCAGCGTCAGGCCGCGATTGGCGTGGGCCACGGCCATTGGTCGGCGGCTGCCACAGCGGCGCTGCACGCGGCCTCCGCTGCCCGCCCGGCGCCGGCGAGCGGCGGGGCGTGCGGCAGCGGCGCCGGCACCACTGGCGCAGCGGCAGCGGCGCTGCTTGCGGCTGCAGGCTTTGCAGCGGCGGCCGTCCCGGTCGCAGCCGCAGATGCATCCAGGGTAATGGGGCTTCTCCTGAGCTGGCCGCCATGCAGCAGGGCCGCGCTTGTGGCTCCCGGGGCGCCGGCGCCGCGCTCGCCACAACCGCCCCGCCCGCCTCCCCGCCGCCCCCGCAGCCCGCCCCCGCCAGCGGCGCGCCCGCCGCGCTCGACGAGCGCGGCCTCACCAACAACCCCCTTGACTACGACCCCATCACCAACGAGCACACCGCGGCGATGACGCTGGCGCGCAAGCAGGCCATGGAGGCGTACGACGCGGGGCGGTGGGGGGGGGGGGGGCGGGGGGCGGCGCGCGGGTCTGGATTTTTGGCACGCGCCCGCGGAGCTGCTGCTTTCGCCGACGCCTTGCGGTGCATCGAACCCCCTCCACATACACATGCACACACAGCCACAGTGCACATGCTGTGCGGATTGCCGCCTACCGGCACAAACGGCACGACCCCCGCCGCCCACAGCAGCAGCTGGAAACAGCACCGCCTGCCGCGCAAACCGCCCCGCCCTTGCCGCGCAAACGCGCCCGCCGATCTGGCCACTGCTGCCGCCCCCCCCCCCCCTCCCCCACCCCCAAGGTATGACGAGGCCGAGGCCCGCTTCAAGGCGGCCCTGGCCGAGGCCCGCAAGGGCTTCCCCCCCGAAGACCTGCACATCCCCAGCGCCCTCAACATGCTGGCAGAGTTCTACCGCAACACCAGGAGGTTCGGGGAGGCGGCGGCGCTGTACCAGGAGGTGGGGGGGGCTGGGGGGCTGAGGGCAGCGGGGGATGAGGGGCATGCGGGTGCTCTCTGCCCCTCCCTGCTGGACCCCTCCCCCTTTGCCGCCGGCCCCGCTCTGCAGTGGCCGCCAAGCCCAAACCCAACCCTGCGCCCACGGCCGGCTGCGCACCCCACCCACCCCCCCCAGGCAATAGACCACCTGGCTGAGGCCACGGGTGAGAAGCACTGGATGTACGCCTCTGCGCTGGCCAACCTGGCGCTGTGCAGGGAGGAGGCGGGGGACCTGCCGGGCGCGGCGGCGCTGCTGGAGCGCGCGCTGGCGCTGCGGCGGGCCATGTTTGGGCCCGCCAGCGTGCCCTACGCAGACACGGCCTTTGCGCTGGGACGGGTGCTGCGCGCCATCGGCGGCGGCGGCGGTGGCGGCGGTGCCGCAGACGGCGCCGCCGCCCCGGCTCGCAGCGGTTGGCTGGGCGGCGGCCGCGCGGCGGCGCCCAGTCAGCAGGAGAAGCGGTGGCTGGCGCTGATGGGCGATGCGGTCAAGGTGCTGGAGGAGTCAGGTGGGCGCTGGCGGGGCGCTCTGTGCGGCACAGAGCGGCGTTTGTGTGTCGAGCTTGATCCCTCTGCTCGGGGCAGTCAAAATGGGCAGTTGTGCACGCCCGCGCCGCATTGCTGTCACTCCCCGCCTGCATCCCCCCCCAAACAAACGCAAACCAGGGGACCCCGCCGGCTCCCCCATCATCGAGTGGGAGCTGGCGTACGCCGACGCCCTTCGCGCCGCCGGCCGCGCGGCCGACGCCGTGCCGCAGCTGCGCGCCGCGCTGGCGCACCTGGCCGCGGCAAAGGGCGACGGCCCCGCGCACGCCAGCGAGGTGGCGGAGCGGCTGGTGGACGCGCTGCAGGCGGCGGGGCAGCTGCCGGCGGCGCGTGCGGAGATGCAGCGCTGCGTGGAGACGCGGATGCAGCTGTTCGGGCGGCACCTGGTGGTGGCCAAGTCCATGACCCGCCTCGCGCACCTGCTGCTGGAGCGGCCCAGCGACGCGGGCGACGCGGCGCTCGCCCAAAACTTTGCCTCCAGCGCGGCCGCGCTCGCAGAGGAAGCGGCGCAGGGGCGCGGCGGCGGCGGCGGCGCGGGCGGCGGCGGCGCCGGCGGCGGCCTGCGGGGGCTGCTGTCCGGGTTGTTTGGGGGTGGGGCCGGCGCCGGCGGCGCGGCGGCGGAGCGGCTCGCGGAGCGGCTGCGCGCGCAGCTCGAGCTCGGCGCGGCGCTGCAGGCGCTTGCGGCGGCGAACGAGGCGGCGTCAGCGCCTGGGGGCGGCAGCGGCGGCGGGCTGGCGGCGGGCGTCGAGGCGCTGCGGCGGGCGGTGGAGGTGCTGCGGACGGCCGCGCGCGAGGGGGCGGGGGAGCTCGCCAAGCTGGCCCCAAAGGCGGCGCCGGATGAGGCTCAGGTTGGCTGGGATTCCCCGCGCGCCCCGCTGCGCGGAAGAAATCTATGGCGCTGTATTCTTTTGCGCTGCGGCTTGTCACCCGCGCGCCTCCGCCTGCGGGGCTGCAGTGGCAGGGGACCGACGGCACACCGATTCGCCTACACCCCACCCCCCCACCCCCGCATCCCCGCGCAGGCCGCGGCCCTGACCAAGGCTGCGGGCCTGCTGGTGGATGCGCGGCTGGCCCAAATGGAGGCGCTCGAGGCGCTGGCGGATGCGCTGGCGGCGCGCCAGGGGGGCGCGGGGTCCGAGGAAGCGCGCGCACTGCTGGCCGAGGCGGAGGCGGTGGCGCACGAGCTATCCGCGCCATAGGGTTGCGCGAGCGGGGGCAACCACCGTTTCCAAAACTGTTGGCGAATGTCGTTATTACAGGGCTGGGGGTTGACAAGGCTTTCCTGTAAGCACACATTCACACATGCAGACCTTGGGGGGAATAACTCCCATAATAGAGGGTGGATTGCGGGCCTTGGGATGAGTTGGCAGCACAGCCGGATGTGAAGGAAAGCAGGTTTAATAGATAGGGACGGGGGCGGGGGGACTGGCATCAGGCATGGCGAGGGGCGAGCGCGTGCGCTGCGGGCGGCACGACAACGCGCGCGCCCCGCCAGTCTGTGCAAGCCCCCGTCCGCGCGGCGTGCGCCGCTTGTTGCGTGCGTTGTAGGAAATTGCTCAAAACTCGAAAGGGGGGGGGCATCAGAAAGGTAAAACGCGGGCAATGGCCGCGGAGGCGACGAAACGAACACGGCAGACCCTTTCCTCAACGGCAAGGGCGGGCGAAAACATGGTGCAGTGATCAAACTCATCCTCTTTCCAAAAGCACTCGGCCTGAGGGCCAAGTGTGGGGGGGGGTGGTTATGGGAGAAGCGGCTAGTGCATGAATTTGCCGCGTGAGAGTGTGATCTTTTTTGACAAGAGTGCCCGTGGCCGCCTGGAGGCGGTGTTTGCTCCGCTGGTGGAAGACCGCCAGCTGGCCGCGCGGTTGCAGGCAACGGCGCCAGGAAGGATTATCGGGGGGGGGGGGGGGGCGGGCGGTCCGCAAGGACGCCAAGCGCCGGAACAAAACGCCAGCGGCGCGCGCGGAGGAACGGTTGTGTGGCCGCTCAAATCAGTACTGCCTAGGGGTGCACCTGCAAGTGCCAAGCACGGCCTTGTGTTGTTTGAGGGGTGGGCCTAGGACAGCGTGTGCTCGGCAAGTGCGTGCTTAGTAAGTGGTGCTGGGCCTGTTGCCTGGTCTAAATTGGGGGCTCGAGCCCCGTCCAAGGACGCGATAGCCAGGGGCCGGGTAGTAGAGCCCCTGCAGGCCGGGGGCGCGAGACAACCCAAGTGTTTTCCGGCAGAAAGGCCTAGCACGCGCGAGTCGTTGCGTGTTTGTGTGGAAGTGCAGCCCATGTTCAGGGGGGATGGGGAATTGTGCTGACCCCACACGTTGCGTTGGAAACGCCCTGGGCGTGCGCGTCGGCAAAAGCGGGCGTGCGTTGGCTGCGAGACGGCCCTCGGATCGCACAGGAAGTTCGTTCATGATCAGGGGCAGGCGGGCGCGGGTATCCCAGGGAACGAGGTCAAGTGCGCACTCGCATGAGTGCTACTTGGCACTGCATGCCCAGGGCGAGCCTGGGCTCGGTTCCACAGCAGTGTTGGGCCGTGCTCAGGGGCTAGTAATAAAGTGTATGGTGGACAGGGGTCCGGCCGCGCCTCCCGTGCGCTGCCCGAAAGCCTGAACAAAGGCACGCCGGCGCTGCAGGGCACCAGGGCTCGCAGCCGCGCAGGTTGATCAAAACCTGACAGGCTCGCCGGCGCTCAAGCTGCCAGCAGTTACGATGGGCTAGGGCGCGGCAGCCGTGCCGCCTGCCACGCCGGCGGCAGCGCCGGCTGCAGTGGCGGCGACAGCGGCGGCGGCAGCGGCCGAGGCCGCGGCGGCGGCCGCGGCGGCGCTGGCGGCAGCACCGCCCGCAGCGCCGGCGGCAGCCGTTGCGGCCGCGATGCCTTCGCTCATCCGCCTCAGCCGCGCGACAACCTCGGACATGGGCGGGCGGTCCGTGGGAAGGGCCGCCCAGCAGTCCGAGGCGAGGCGCGCGTAGTCGCTCGGGGTGCCCGGCGGGAAGGCGGGGCGGCCGCCGCGCCTCACGAGGTCCCCAATGGCCTCGCGGGTGAGCCCCGCATAGGGCCGCTGGGCGGTGTAGATCTGCGGTGCAGTAGGGGGGTTGAGCCTCGCTTAGTCATGGTGCGCGGCCTCTTTGGCATTGCGCCTCCCCCCGCAGTTGCATTGCACAAGCCGTTTGCATCCCAAGCCAGCACCCTGCTTCGCCCCCACCGGCCCCCATGCAGGACCCCAGGCCCAGCCATGCGCCTGCGCTGCAGCCTGAGTGGCCTCCCAAGTCCCACCCCCCGCGCACCTCCCACATGGTGATGCCAAACGCGTACGAGTCAACGCGGTCCGTCACGCAGCTGCCCGCGAAGAACAGCTCCGGCGCGAGGTGCGTTATCGTGCCCGCGCCGCTGTGGTTGATGGCCGCCTCTGACTCGCGGATGATGCGCGTCAGGCCAAAGTCGGCCAGCTGGGAAAGGATGGGTTGTTCGGCGGGTGGGAGGGGGTTTGCAGTGGCGGTTTGCAGTGGCAGTTTGGTGTGCGGGTGGTGTGAATGAGTCACTTTGCGGGGGGATTCGAGCCAGCGTTTGCGCGCCGCATGTGGGACGCCCGCGCCCCGTGCCATGCGCAGCGCGGCGCGCACCTTTGGCGCAAAGCCCAGCGGCGCGAGGGGGTCGCTTTTCAGCAGCACATTCTCCAGCTTGACGTCGCCTGCACAGGGGGTGGGGGGGGAGAGTTGGGGGGGGGAGTTTGGGGGGGGGATGGGGCGTGGGCTGGGCTATTCGGACGCGGGTGCGGGCTGATCGCGGCAAGCTTCTTCCCAGCGGCTCCCTCCCAGCGGCTGCAGCTTGGGATGTCGAGGCAAGGGGCCGGCGGCTCACCGTGCAGGAGGGAGGCGCGGTGCATGTGGGCCAGCGCCGACGCCACCTCAGCCAGCACCTGGTGGCGTGGGGGGGCGGGGACGGCGGGTTTGGCGGCGTCTCAGCGGGGGAAACAGGTGGCTGCGCTTTCGTGCCGAGCGCGTTTTGTGCGATTTCGCCAAAACATCAGCAGCAAGCACGTCAAAGCACTCGGGAATTGCGAGAGGCCCTGCCCCAGCAACGCCCCGGCACGCCCCACCGCGCCCCACCTGCACGGCGCGCGCCGCGTCCACCCCGACCGCGCCGTTGTCCAGCTGGCGGTGGAACACGCGCAAGCGGCGCACGGCGTCGCCCAGCGAGCCACTGCGAGGGGCGGCGGCGGCGGTGCGTGGGGGGGCGCGTCCACGCGGGGGGGCCGGCGGCTCCAGCGGGGGGAGGGGTGCGCGGCAACAGGCGGCAGCCCCTGGCTGCTTGGGGGCACTCGGCCATCTGATGCTGTGCCGTCCAGGCTGCCATTGAATCATTCGCCAGGCAGCACAGCAACACCGGGCCCCCAAACGCCCCCCACCCCCACCCACCCGTCGCAGAACTCCATGACGACGATGTTGAAGGTGGGCGCGTCAAGCTCCTCGTCAGGCAGGGCGCGCCTGAAGCGCGGCGGCGACGCCGGCCGCGCCGCCGCGCCGCAGTCGTCACCGCCGCCGCCGCCGCTGCCCCCCGTGACCGCCATGTCTGTGAGGCAGCTGTACACGGCCACCACGTTGGGGTGCTGCCCCAGCGACGACAGCACCGCCATCTCCATTGCGTCAGACACCGCCTCGCGGTCGCTGGCGCGCGCATTCATGACCTGGCGGCGGCGCGAGGGGGGGTCGTCGTGAGCCCGAGAAGCAAGGCCGGTGCGCAAATGCATCCGATGGGGGTGCGCCGGTTCTCGCAGGCAGCTCCCCAAGGCGCACCGCTTGCTTGCGCGGCCGAGGACACAGGGAGCAGGCAGGCACGCTGCAACCCTCGCTGCTGCCGCCCCCAAGCCCTACCCCCACCCCCACCCCCACCCCCACCCCCACCCCCACCCCCACCCCCACCCCCGCCCACCTTGACCGCCGCGGTGCGTCCGTGCCACGACCCGAGGTAGACGCGCGAGAAGCCGCCCTGCGCGATCCGCTTGTGCAGCATCAGGTGGTCCCCCACGAACGACATCTCAACGCTGCGGCGGCTGCTGCGGCGGATCTCCTGCTGAAGCACCTGGGGGGTGGGGGGTGGGGGGTTTGGGCAGCGGGGCGGGGGCTTTTGTTTTGGCATCCAAGGTTGGCGGTTTGCCGCAAAGTGCTGGCAGCGCATGGTGGCAGCAGGCCCCCCTAAGCGATTACGTGAACCGGCCTGGGCAGGCCCAGCCCCCAGCTGGCCACCACCTCCCGCTCGGCAGCCGCGCGGCGCCCCCAGGCCCCGGCCCGCTTGCCCCTGCCTCCCCCTTGCCTTGAGCATTGCCTCGGTGCAGAGCCGCTTGGTCGGCACCTTGGACAGCCGCCCGCTCATGCTGCCGGACGCCAGCGGCGGCACCAGGTCGTCCGATGACGACGCGCTGGCGCTGTCCTCCGAGTCATCGCTGTCCAGCTGGCGGATCAGGTGGGCGCCGGCCAGGACGTCGCAGGAGCGCGGCTCGCGCGAGGCCTGGAGGGGGGAGAGGGGGGGAGGGGTTGCGCACGTTGGGGCAGGCAATGGGTGACGCGTCGGACTGCGGTGGAGGCGTTGTGCGATTGCCATTCTCGCAGGCGTCTCTCTTGGCAGTAACAAAGCTGCGAACGCGTGGTTCAACCAAAAAATGCGGGCCCACCTGCTCAGCCAGGCATCGCAGCGCCTGCGCCTGCCCCGCCAGCTTGTGGTGCAGCAGCAGCGTCACGCAGTGCACAAAGCCCTGGGGTTTGCGTCCAGGCGGTTGCGAGGCGGTCAGCAGGGGCGGAGGGCGAGCGTAAATGCACCGCTCAAGCTGGGTGGCATGATTGGGGATGGGCGGTGCCGGCTGGCCGGCAGCCCCGCACTCCGCCGAACGCGTGCGGCCACACGGCGCGCCGCTTGCAGGATGCAGACGGCCTGCGTAGGGCTGCGCGCGACGCCCGCAGCGCAGGGCAAAGGCGGAGGCAAAGGCAGGGGGCGCCTCAAAAGGGAAGGCTCACCAGCAGCGCCTCCTGGATGTTCAGAAAGTCGCAGGCGGCCTCCTGCGTGAGGTACAGCGCCCCAAACGGGGTGTCTCCCACCAGCAGCGGCACGCAGCACACCGACGCCACCGCGGCGCTGGCGTGGGTGAACACGTCGCGCGCGGGGTCGCGCGCGTTCTGCAGGAACGCGGCGGTGTCGCGCACAAAGCGCGCCTTGCGCAGGGACAGCTGCGGTTCGGGGCGGCGGCCGGCGTGGGGGGAGGTGGGTGACGGGCGGGCACGGGCAGCCAGGGCTGCGCAACCAGGCATCCAAAATCAAATCAAGCCCAGCGGCCTGCCGCTCAAAACAAGGCGCCGTGTGCAGCCGTGTCCAGCGCGGCCGGCGCAAGGCGCCCCGCGCACCGCGCTCTCCAGCAGCGTGTTGGCCAGCGGCAGCTCCCGCACCGCCACGTCGGCGGCGGGGTCCAGCGGCAGCGGGACGCTGGCGCCCTTTGCCGCCGCGGCGGTGAAGGCAGAGTCCCAGCGCGCCGCCGGCGCGCGCGCGGTCTCGAACAGCAGCGCCGACGTGGCGCCGGGCTCGACGAGGGCGAGGCGCACGCGCATCGAGGCGATGTTGGTGGCGGCGTGCATGAACTTGGCGCCGCTCTGCGCGAGAGGAGGGGTGGAGGGCGGACGGTGGTGAGGCATTGCGATTAGCCAATTCGGACGCGTCTATCATGCCAGATCTGCACAGGTCTTTCACGGCGCCGCTTTGTGATGCGCGCGAGCGCCAGCGCAAGCACGCCCCCCCCCCACCCCCCCCCCCCACACACACACACAAACCTGCAGCAGCGCGGAGATGGCGCCGATGCGGTCCGGTGCGTCGTCGATCATCCGCAGCAGCTGCGCCGCCAGCGCCACCAGCGGCGACCGCAGGTGCTGCAGCAGGCCCGTCGCCGCCGCGGCCAGCCAGACGGAGCACCAGGAGGCGTCAAAGCGGCCGGCCTCGCGGCACGCGACCACCAGCGCGCCCAGCGGCGCGGCGCCGCCGGGGGCGCCTATCGAGATGGCCGCGAGGCTGCGCATGCCGCCGTCCCGCAGCAGCGCCTGGAAGTCCGCCGGCAGGCCCTCCTCCTGCGTTTGCATCGAGTTGCGATTGGGTTGTGGTTTCCCGGGAAAGGGCGCACGGTGCTTGCCGGCGGGGCGGGGGGGAGCGGTGCCGCGAGAGGGCACAGGGCGCAGGCGCCGCCGGCAGGGCGCAGCCCGCGACGCAGCGCAAAATGCCAATTGCCTCAAATCACTGCTCGATTAGTACGGCTGCACAGTTCGACGTGCGCCGCACACCAAACGCGTGGCTGAACGCCCCCCCCCCCCCACCTGCGCGGCGTCCAGCACGACCACGCTCCCGCCCCGGGAGGCGTACAGCCCGCAAACGCTGGCAGTGGCGCCGCGGGTGACGGGCCGCCGCTCGAGCGCGGCGGCCGCGGCGCCGTGCGTGCCCATCAGCACGGCCGTGGGGACGGCGTCGTTGGCGAAGGCGTAAACGCTGCGGGGTTTTGGGGGGGGGCCAGGGTTGGGCGTGCGGCGCTAGCACGTGCAGCAGTGCCGCCGCCAAGCTCAAGCAGCAAGCCGGTCCGCCCAAGCCCTGGGCAGCGATGCGCCAATCAAAACGGAAAGGCGGGCAACAACAGGCAAAAAAAGCCGCGGCAGCCCACCCGACGGCGTCCACGCCCAGGTGTGCTGCCAGCACCTCCGCTGCGTCTGGCAGCGCCAGCAGCGGGTTGGTTGACAGCAGCGCCAGCGCCTGCTGCAGCTCATGCACCTGGCACGGTTGCGGAGGGGCGGCGGGTGAGTGCTGTGTCGCACGGCGGAAATGGAGGCACAGAGCAGACGGCTTGCCGGAGCATGCACGGAGCACTGCACTCTGGACTGCAAGGAGCGCCTGGCTTCCAGCTGCGTCACGCATGACCGGGCCCCGCGCGCGCCGCTTCGGTCCGCATCGGTCCGCATCGCGCACCTTGGCAATCACACCAAGTTCTGATGAAGGCAGGGCGTCCCGGGGCGCGGGATCCAGCGGCGGCGCCGCCGCCGCCGCCAGCCCTGTGTGCGCAGCCCCAGAAGGGGCTCGGCCGGGGAGCGGACGGCCCCCGGCCGCGCCCGCCTTGCCTGCAGAGAGATCCTCATTGAAGGGGACGGAAACGCACGAACCCATGGCGCACTAGCGCGCCGGCGGGATCGCGCGTATCTCCAGCGACGGCCACTCGTGGGCCGCCCCGCGGGGGGGCGCGACGGCTGGCCCAGCCGCGGCAGCCCTTGTTGGGTTTATTCGCACTGTCTTCTCCCGCCTGGCGGCCCGGGCGAGCTGGGCTGTGGCCTGGCGCCCAGGGTTAGCAACGGTGCGCGGGGCTTTGCAGCGGGCCTTTTGATCGTTCGGACGGTCCCGAACGGGTGAGAAAGTTCCAGGATCAACGTCGGACACGGGCGCGTAAAAATGGACCGTGCAGAGCGGCGCGCCGTTCCAAGTCCAGCGCGTCCCGTGCGTTCTCACCCAGCTTCACGCTGGTGGCTTCCCGCCCGCTTTTCGGGTCGGTCAGGGTGCGCCGCGCTCGTCGTGCCATCGCTCCAATTTCTTCATGAGCATGGCACGGTGGTGCGCAGCAACGGCACAGCGGTTGCGTCCGCGACCGGGGGCGGCCCCCCGGCGCCTTGTCCTTGCCGGGTCTCGTGCCTCGGGCGTCTCGCACTGCCCGCGCACAGCGGGTACGCCCCCCCCCCCTCATGCACGCGCGCGTGCACGCATTTGCGGCCCTTGGAGCTTCCTTACACGCAACAGGCAGTGATTTTACGGGCACGCGATCCCAAGGGGCAGGAGGGGTGATGGGTCAGGCGCGGGCGCACAGCCCGAGGCAGCCGGCACCGCCAGACGGCCATTGCAGCAGCGACGTGCCGGCGGTTGGACAGAAACGTTGAGGGGTGGGTGGTTGTGATCGAGTTTGCAGGCTCTGGCCATTTCACCGATGGGGGGCTTTCCGCCACTGACAAATGACGTCGCGGCCATGCAGAAGCAAGTCCGCGCTTGGGTGGGTGGGTTGGTTGCTGGTGTTTGGAGCATGGTTGCTCGGTGGACTCGCCGTTTGGCATGGAGTGGTGGGGTGCTGTGGGTGTGATCCACGCCAGCGCTTTTGCGGCTGCGTGTGGCGGTCGTGATTGGATGGGGCGATGTTGGCAGGGTGTGGCAGTGCAGCGGCAGCGGCGGCCGATTTGGGGGGATGTTGCGCGCAGACCAAAAAAGGCCGCGGGCGGGCCGGCGGGGGATACCCCTATGCGCAAAGCCGTGTCAGGCCGGTGCGTTCCTCAACGGTGGGTGCATTCCTCGGCAGCGCTGCCAACAAGGCGCGCGCCGTCGCAAGGCACCGCTTCCTGAATGCATGGGTTCCGAGCCGTGGTTCAGTCGATGGGGGGCAGTATCATTGGCCGTCCGCGGCGGCACAGCGGCCAGAGATAATGGGAAGGGCTGTCTCCGTCGCCGTAGAAAGGGGGCCATTTTGGCCGTGTTTGATCTGGAGCGGGGCTCATCATTCCCCAATCAACAAAAGGAAAGCGACGTGCGCGTGTGCACCGCACCAACGCACCTCGCCCCACCTCAAGGTCTGGGTGGCTCTAGCTAGGCAGTCTCACGCTGGGCGCACCACCCCAACGAGGGTGGCGGCACAAAAGTGGGAGAGGCAAAAGGAGCCGGCAGCCAAAGCGCCGGCGGCCCAAGCTCCTCGCAAGCAATCGGAATGGGAATCGCGCAGGGGGCATTGGGGTAGTGCGGGCTGCAGCTGGGGGCAGCCGGCGGGGAAGGGGGAAGGGCGACAGACTCCCAGCCGTGCGAGGAGGGTCCGGGCCGCAACGGGTTTGTCCCCAGAAGCGGGGAGGGTGTCAAGCAAAGGGGCGCATCGTGGGCGCGGGGGCACGGGCCTGGCCAGCAATGACTGTGCTGCACAGCCCGGTGGCGTGCGCCGCGGCAACCAATACGCGGCAGAGCGGGGCGCAGGGGGCGCGCGTACTTGAGCGGTCGGCGCTCGCCCGCGGCCATCCGCATTGGAGTGTTTGCCGGCAGGAGGGCCGGCAGGGTGCAGAATCCATCCATACGGTAGTCGTGCCCAGACCCAAGCTTGGTGCTGCAAAGTGCAGCGCGCAGCTGGGGCGCGTGTGCGTTGGGGGCAGCCCGCTCAGGTGCGGCAGCGCCCATCGTCCTCGCACCCCTTGGAGCCGCAAGCCGGGCACCTGAGAGGAGGCGGGGGAGGCGGGGGAGGGGTGGAGTTGAGAGTGTGTCCCCTCTGGGGAGTTCAAAACAAAACCTCCGGCCTGTGTGCAAGCCCCACTCCACCAGTGCCTTGTGGGGCTGAGCACTAGGCCCCAAACACGCACGCACGCACGCGCGCGCGCGCCGCTCCCCTCACCAGGGCGAGCCCTTGCAGTGGCGGCCGTCGTCCTCGCACGCGAGGCAGGTGAGGGTGCCGCACTTGACCGTCTTGGGGCCGAAGGTGAGGGCAGACACCTTTTGGCCCACGTTGCCGAGGCCAAAGTTCTGGTAGCCTGGGGGAGGACAAAGTTTGTTCGGGGGTGGCGCCAAGGTAATGTCAGTGCTGGTCGGGGCTGATGGCCAGGGCCAGGCAGAGGCGGATGTGGGGGAGCTTGATTGTCTGTTTGTGAGGCCGCGCTCCACCACGCGCGCGGGGCAGGTGCGCTCTGGACTGCGCACGCAAGCAAGCGGGGGAGGGGGGCCGGCGTTGCGCAGCCCACCTGAGCCGGTGAACACGACGCCGTTGAGGATGGAGGGGCCGCACGCGTTGGATGCGCCCGCCGCGTATGAGTTGAGCAGCTTGCCGTCGACGGCGTTGATGAAGAACAGCATGCCGGTGGCATCCATGCTGGGGTACAGCACAACGCCTGGGGGTGGGGGTGGTTGGGGGGCGCAGGGGCCGTCAGGGGTGAAGAGTTTTAGGGAAGGGTGGGGCTTTTGGTTGCTGCGGGGACTGGGGCCTTGTGGGGGGGGGTCTTGAGGGACGCGCAAACGCGGCGGCGCGGCGCAAAAGCCGCCCGCCTCACCGTTGGCGACGGTCACGGGCGCCTGCGACAGCGCCTGCTTTTTTGCGCTGCCGATCTGGGGCATCGGGTTGGCGAACGTCCACTGAATGACGCCGGTGTGGGCGTCCAAGGCAGACAGGGCGCCGCCGGTGGGGTAGGCGGGCAGGGAGGGGTTTGCCACGCCCTTCAGGGAAACCATGTCCAGCGACTGGGGGCGGGGGGAGGGGTTTCGGCGGCAGGGGGGTGGGGTTTAGGGGCGCGGCCGCAAGCTGCAGGGGCGAGCAAGACTGTGGCCGAGCCAAGGGCAAAGGCCCAGCAGCCCAGGAGGCGGGCGGGCCCTGCAGTTCCCGTTTGGGGCGCTCACCCTGTGCCAGAAGTTGTTGTTGGACACGTAGACGCGCTCGTTGTCGCTGGCGCTGCCCCACATCATGCCGCCAATCGTGCCGCCGGGGCCGACCTGGAGATTGCGTGGTGTTGGGCAGGGAGAGGCTCTGAGCGGGCCCTCAACGGCAACGGGTGGGTGGGCAGCGCCAAGCCTGGCGGACACCCGCGCAGCGCGACCAACGGCCAACCCCCCTCCCCTCAACACCCCAGCCCACCTGGCGCCACCAGTCAACGCGCCCAGAATCAGGGTGGATTCCCCAAACGATGCCGGCCTTCTGCCCCACCACCAGCAGCTGCTTGCAGTTGCTGCGGCTGACGCCCTTGCAGGTGGTGATGAGCATGGGGGCCTGGCCAAAGTCGTAGTCAGGGCCGGCGGCATCGGGGCTGTGGGTTTTGGCAGGGGAGGGTGCGGAAAGGGGGTTCAGCACGTGTCAAGAGGCCAGCCAATCCGGCGTGCGCTTGGGGAAGGAGTGTCAGCGTTGGGCAGGGCATGGCGCGCTGACGTTTCTGGCCGGGGAGTTGCGAGGCAGGCAAGCACCGCGCCGGGCGAACTGGGGAGCCAGCCGGGTGCGCACCAGTTGGGGTGGGGGTTGGTGGGCGTGGACTGCATGCACGCGCCGTTCCAGGCGTCCGCGCCTCCCAGCTTGGTGCCCCAGATGAGCTCCCCGGTTTCGATCTTGAGGGCCACCACGGCGTTGCGGTAGTTGTGCTCGCCGTTGGACAGTTTCTGGGGGGAGGGCAGCGAGGGGGTGGGCGGCGGTTGGGGGGGGATTGCGGTTTGGTGAGCAAGGGGCTGATTGGGCCCCAGTTTGGGATGGGTTACGGTTTGGTCAGCAACCGTGTCTCCCTCTTCCCAAATAAACCCCCTCCCAAACCCCTACCCAAACGAAGATAGGAGGCAAAGCCCGGTGCGCACCTCGCACTCGATCTGCTGCTCGATGTTGTCGTTGCTCAGAGGCTCCAGCTTGGACAGGCACGCCTCCACATCGGCGGGGTAGTCGTACTGCGGGGGAGAGTTGGGAGGGTTGGGTTTGGGTGTTTGAATTGGCTTTTTGAGGGGTGGCAAAGTATTTTGCAGGCACGCTAAGGCTGCGTGCAAGCCCAATCCCCCCCCCCCCAACCCCCCCTTGAAACTCACGTTGTCGCCTGTGCCGAAGAAGACAGCGCCGCGCTGCTTGTCAATGGCAGGGGTGGAGCCCCAGACTGCGGCGCCGCTCCAGCCTGCGGGTTGGGTGAAGGAAAGGAGGGGGGAATCAGGACCTGCGCAAACCAAATGCGTGGGCCGACTCGTCACTGCTGGCGGTTTGAGGGGTCATGCCACCCGGGAGCCCGCTCCCAAACATTGCAACCCGGGTGCGAAAACCCCGCAAGCTGCCTCACCCTCAGGGGTGGTGTAGAACTTCCACTTGATGGCGCCGGTGACGAGGTCCACGCGCACGAAGCTGCCGCGGAAGCTGCAGCAGGGGTACTGCAGCGCGCCCGCGCGCGCCTCCTCCATGGACGACACGCCCATGAAGACGGAGTCCTCCGTCACAGCGGGCGCAAGCGTCAGCAGCGCGGCGGGGTGGTCGTCGAGCTTGGTCACCCACACCGCGGAGCCGTCGTCGGCGTTGAGGGCCATCAGGTAGGGGTAGCCCCCGATGTTGCGGCGCATGGTGCCCAGGATGACGACCTTGCGCTTGTCGGGGAGCACCGCGTGGGCGATGCCCGTGCGGGACACGATCCAGTCGGCGTCGCCGGCGTCGACGGTGACGCCCGCGGACCGCAGCACCTGCACCACGTTGGTGGACCTGGGGCGGGGTTTTGTTTGGGGACAGGGAGGGGGTGCTTGAGCTCAAGACGGCGGCGGGGCAAAGCAACACCAAAGGCGTCACTGCAGTGCTCGGCACAAATCGCTGCACGCAGCTTTGCAGCCCCCTCCACACTGGCCCCCCAGTGCC
Organism: Raphidocelis subcapitata; assembly: GCA_003203535.1. NCBI lineage: Eukaryota > Viridiplantae > Chlorophyta > Chlorophyceae > Sphaeropleales > Selenastraceae > Raphidocelis > Raphidocelis subcapitata. The sequence continues at coordinate 13,376 of BDRX01000201.1, read as the reverse complement.
CCAAGCGCAGCCCCACACGTGCGCGCGCCCCCTCACCACACGAGCGCGCCCGTGAGGTTGTTGAGCGCGTAGACGGTGCCCCTCCAGGAGGGGAAGAACACGCGGTTGCCGTGGACGGCGGGCGTGGCGGACACGTCGCCGTCGGGGGTGAAGGTCCACTTGGTGGTCATGTACGCGGCGGTGACGTTGGACAGGAGGGTCCTGGGGGGGGGGGGGGGGGGTGCGGGGGGGGGGCGGGGGCGGGGATTTTAGAGGGCGTGGCTTGCGAGAAGTGTGGAGAGGCAGGCCGTGCCGGATCACGGGTCGCGCTTCACCCCGCGCCCGCGCCGTCATCAGCCCCGAAACAAGGCACCCGCGCGGCGCGGCTGCTCACTCCTCGCTGTTCCAGCGGCGGTTGCTGTAGTCGCGGCTGGCGGTTGCCCAGGCGTTGGGGTTGATGCAGAGGGAGCGCTCCGCGTTGGCGACGGTGCCGGTGGGGCAGGACTTGCACACCGCAACGCCGACGGCGCCGCCGACGGAGACCTTGCCGGAGGAGCACCTGCGGCCCGGGTTTGCGGTGGAGCGCTCAGCTTTGGGTGGGGGCTCGGGGCAGCCGTAAACGGGTCGCGGCTTTCCAGTTCCGCGCGCATGCGGCTTGCGGCTTGCGGCGGCTGCGCACTGGGCGCGTGGGCGGGCGACTCACTTGGCGCAGGTGACCCATTTGTTGGAGGTGCTGGTGGCCTTGGTGGCCGCGTAGCCGGGGGCGCAGTCGCACTGGCCGGTCTTGTCGTTGCGAACGTACGCACCACCTGGGGGCGGGGGCCGCGGGGGCAGGGCGGGGGTGCAGGTGAGGGTGCGGTTGAACGAGGCCTTGCATGCGTTGCGCAGCACCGCTGGGAGCCACAGCCCGCATGGCGCGCTTGCGCGCTGAACGAGGCAGCACTCGGCTTCACGCCGCGCGCCGCTCTCACCGGAAGAGCACGCAAAGCACTTGTCGGCGGCCTCGCACTTGGCGCAGGACCCCGCCACGGCGCATTTGCCGGTGTAGGTACCCTTGGGCGCGGTGGGCGGCACCACGCCGCCGCCGTCGCCGTAAATGGTGGAGGGCGGCGGGGACGGCGAGGGCGACGGCGACGGCGACGGCGAGGTGCTCGAGGGCGGCGGCGGCGGGGGAGGGGTGCCGGTGCAGGTGGCCGAGGTGTCGACGGTGACGGTCAGGCTGTTGCGGATCATGTCGGCGCCGTTGCTGACAGAGGCGGCCACGCTGAACACGATGGACGCTGCGGGGGCGGAGGGAGGGGGGTTTGGGGGGCGATGCGGTCAGGGGGTGCGCCGGCATGTGCCCGCAGGTGCTTGCGCCTTTTGCGGGGCAGCCCCGCTGCTGGCGGCTGCAGGTGGCTGCTGCGCCCCAGGGCCGGTGCGTGCATGCTTCTGCAATACCGCCGCTGCGCACGGCTCTGCGGCGGATCTGCCCCCCCCCCCCCCCCCCCCCCCCCCCCCCCCGCCGCGCCGCGCGGCACGCTCACCTACGCCCGAGGCGGGCACGTTAAAGGGCGCGCTGAAGGCGGTGTCGGACTGCGAGGTGGGGCTGTACATCCGCTTGCCCGTGCTGCGCGCGGCCGCGGGGGAGGATGGGGGGCGGGGATGTCGGGGGGGGGCGGGCTGGGTGCTGCGACCCAGGGGCGGCTGCTGTCACGGCAGGCGTGCGTGGCAGGGCTCGCGAGTCACCGCGCCGCTCCCCGAGTCGCCCACCATCCGTCGGCGTTGGGCAGCGTGTTGGCGACGCTGGAGATCATGAGCCAGTGGCGCTTCACCGCGTCGGTGAAGGTGGCCTTGAGGGTGTAGCCGCGGCCCGCGCACACCGTGCTGCCGACCGTGGCACCAGAGGCGTCGACCACAGAGAAGGTGAGCAGCCTGCGCCACAAGTGGTGGGGGGATGGGGGGGAGGGAGGGCGTGTTGGGTCAGGTGCTTGCAGCTTGATCAAGGAGGGGGGCGAAACGGCCGGCGTCACCCGGCGGGCCTAATGCGTCACCCGGGCCCAAAGTCCCCGCTGGCGGCGACTCACGCGCTGGCCGTGTCAGCGGGGTTCGGCCACGTGTGGCCGGCTTTCAGCGTGGTGGGGTTGGGGATTGTGCACACATAGGGCACGTATTTGCCAGCAGGGTCGATCCTGGCGGCACGGCAGGGAGAAGGGGGGGGGGGGGTTGGGTCGCGAGTCACGCAGGGGCTGCGCGATTACGCCTGCGCACCGGGGCTGGGAGGCGTGCACGCAACCCCTGCCCCGCCCCAAATGATGCATGCAAGGCTGTTGGAGACCTTGGGCCCGCGCGAGCCCCCCCAGGGGCCCACCAAAGGGAGGGGTAGGCAGCCGCAGGGCCAGCCAGCAGCACGAGCATGGCAGCAGCCGCGGCCGCGCCGAGCAGAGCTCGGGCGCCCAGGGCACGTCCGCGCGCCATTGCAGGCGATTGAGTGTTAGACAAGGCGTTGGCGGTGCCTTGGGGAGGCTGCTGTGGGCGCGAGAGTAGACCCGGAAGCGGTCTTTGGCTGGTGGCTGGCGGTGCGGCTTTGACCTAGGAGGCCCTTTGTGATCGACCCAATGAATTGAACCGGCTTTATCGGGGTGGCTTGTTTTGGGCTGGACGTCGCGCCTGTTCGCACCGCTGTTCCCAATGCGCGACGTGCCGGCCGATGATGCATCAGCGACGGCCGACCCGCCGACCCGTAGATCCCCCCATAGATGTTCTATAATATGCGATTTTTTAATGCTTGCCGGGCCGCGGGGCGCCTGTGCACGCTGCGCGCCGCGGGGCTGCCTTTGGTCCAGCTGTACCGTAAAACGAGTCACCAGCCAGCGCGTGCGTTTAATGCTGGCCATCCAGTTGGATGTTGAGCGAGATGTCCAGCGCTATCACGCTGTGCGTCAGCGCGCCGACGGAAACAAAGTCGACCCCCGTGTCGGCAAACGCGCGCACGCTCTCAAGCGTCACGTTGCCAGACGCCTCGGTCTCCAGCGGCCGCCGACCCCCCGCGGCGGCGCGCGCGTTGAAGGCGGCCACGCGCGCCATTGCCTCGGACAGGACCGACACGTCCACGCCGCCGGGCTGGCCGGCGTCCCGCTTTGACATGTTGTCCAGCATGATGCTGGGGGGGGTTCAAGCTTCGGTTTGGTTCTTGTTTTTGGGTTGAGAGCTCTGGGGTCAAGCTCTGGTTCGTTCCAGGGCCGAAACACCACTAGCCGGCGGCTCAGCGACCGGCCCCCGCAGCAGCGGCCGCACGCCTCACCGCGTGACGTGGGGCGCCGCGCCGCTGGCGATGATGGCCAGCGCCTCGTCCACCTCGGCCAGCGTGCGCGTCTCAAGCTCGACCTGGGGGAGGGGGGGTGGAGGGCGGGCGCGTGAGGCTCTGGGGTTTGGCTGGCGCTGCCGCGATCGCTCTTCAGTGTGCGCAGTTCGAGGGAGGGCGGGCGTTCTGGCGTCCATTCCAGACACGCCACAGCCTTGGCACCGCCCCCCCCCCCCCCCCGGAATGCTGAGCCCCTCCGCTGCGATGTACGCCTCTGCCCGCTGCAGCGCCTGCCTGTTGGGGGAAGGCAGGGAATGCGTGAGTGCGCGCGCGCGCGCGTTGAGGCGTTTCGAGACGCGCGCGCGCGTGGCGGGGCGCAGCAGAGGAGCGCGCGCCCCAGGACGGCGCGGTTTGGGGGCGGCCCGCGACAGCTCAAGGACGCTCCCACGCGCCCCCCCCTCCTTCTCACTTTATCCCCCCCGCCGCTGCTATGTGGTTGTCCTTGATCATCATCATGTCGTACAGCCCCATGCGGTGGTTGGCACCACCCCCCAGCAGCACAGCCCACTTGTCGGGCAGGCGCAGGCCGGGGGCGGTCTTGCGGGTCTCGAGGATGCTGGGGAGGGGGTTGGGGGGGTGGGCATTGTCGGCTGGAGCGCTGCGGTTGGAGTGTGGGCGCAGGCAGGCGGACAGCCGCCGGCCTGCTGCCCAGCGCTCCGCTGGCCTGCGCACGGGCTGCGGGCGTCGGGGTTGCAGCTGGAAAGCCAACGGGGCGCAAGCCTGACCTTCCCACCCCATCACGCGCGCACCGGGTGCTTGTGCCCGCGACCGCCTCCACCATCGCGGCGGTGGCCGTGGCAATGCCCGACATGCGCTGCCGGCGGGGAGCGGCAGGGGCGGGGGAGGGCGATTGAGGCACTGAGTTTCTTTTTTTCAAAGAGACGGAAGCCTAGCAACAGCCAGCGGCCCAGGCCACTGCCCGGTTTGGGGTGGCGCTTTTCCTGCTGCACACCGCGCGTGCAGCCGCCCCCCCCCCCCCCCCCCCCCCCCCCATCGTCCCACCCCCCCACCCCAACCTGCATGAAGTTGAGGGCCACGCGCTCAGCCACCAGTATGCTGCGCGCCGACCCCCGCACCACGCCAAACGTCATGCCGCGCGCCACGCGGTCGCCGTCTGCGCGCGCACCGGCGAGCGGTGCTCAGGGGCGCGCGCTTTTGGCCCGCGCGCATCGCAGGGGCGGGGCGTGGCCTTTGCAACAGGGGAGGCGGGCCGCTGCATCAACCGGCGCCCGAGGCGGCGGGCAGCGGGCGCATCGACCGCGCCGGCCGCGGCGCACCTTTGGCCGCCCACTCCACCGCCAGGTTTGGGTCCACCTCTGCAAACACGGCGTCGGCCACGGCCAGCCCCGCCAGCACGCCGTCCGCCTTTGCCAGGAACTTGGCGGTCGCGGTGGTTGCCGCGCCGATGCTGCGCGCGCGTTGGTTGGCGGCCGCCGGTTGGTTTCGCGCGCGCGGGGGCTTGGGCGGATTGAGCGCGGGCTGCCTGTGTGGTCTGGGAAACGCCCTGGGGGGTGAGCCTGCTGCTCAAACAAGCAGCTCTCTGGCACCCCTTTAAACAGGCTGTGCGCGCAGCCGCGGCCCACGTTGCCAGCGTGGTCACATCCCCGCGGTCGCCGGCGTCCTCCGCCAGCGCGGCGCGGATGACCTGCGGACGCGGCGGGCGCGGGATGGCGGGGACGGGCTTTGCGGCGGCTGCGGCGGAGGGGCGCGGCGGGGCCGCCCCTCGAACCGGCGGGGGCGCCGCAACCGCCCTGCCTGGCCGCCCGACTCGCCTGCTGGATGTCATAGGTCGGGTGCGCCGGCGCAGAGACCGCCATGGTGCGCTGCCGCTGGTGCAGGGGCTTCCGCCTGCGTCAGGAGGCAGCGCGGCGCGCGCCTCGCGTTGCAGCGGAAGGAGCGGCGGCGGTGCTGCGCAGCCGCCAGCGGTTCCGCGGGCCTGAAGCCCTCCGCGCAGCCCCGCCTCGATCGCTATGGCCTTCTGGCCCACCAACCTGTGCTCTGAGGCGCCCTAAGCCGGTTTTGGCTCTCGCAGCGAGCGGGAGGGCCGGACCAGCGTGCGATCAAGGGCGCATGAAAGGTGCGGGCGGATTGGTTGGGATTCCTTATTCTATTGGGCAGCCTTTCCGCTGCTTTAGCGCCCGCAGGCCACCGCGCCCGCTGGGTTCTCGCCAAACGGCCGCGCATTCGTAGGCCCGCTGTGCGACAGGGTACTTGTAGATGCATCGACGTAGGACCTATCGCGTGAAGATCCCGCTCTGACACCGGCGACCGGGGTTTGACCATCTCCGCGCTTCGCAGGCGAACGATGGCGACAGACACGGAGGACCAGCTTCGAGAGCCCGCGGCTGCATCGGCAGCGGCGGCGCAGCAGCCTGGCGGAGGCAGCGGCAGCAGCGGCAGCACCGCCGCTGCAGAGCGGTGTGCGCTGCGCCGTGCTGCTGCGTTTGACCTGCGGGCTGTGGAGCGCCCCGACGCCGTCTTCCTGGGCCGCGCGCCGACAGCGACTTGTGTGCCTCAACCCCCGCCACAAAACCAGGGAAGCGCGCATCGCAGCGCGCCGCAAGCGCGTCCAGGAAAAGCTCGCCGTGGTGCGCGCCCAGGCGGAGGCCGCGGCGCGCGGCGTCGCGGCAGCTGCAGCGGGCGGCGATGGCACGGCGGCGGGGGCAGCCGCCGCGCCTCAGGCGCCGGCAGCCGCAGCCGTGGCAGCCGCCAGTGCTGGCGCCGCTGCCTATGCCCAGGCGGCGCGGCAGGTGGCGGAGAGCCAGCGGCGGCTGCTGCGGCTGCGCGCGCGCACCACGGCCGAGGTGACGGCCGTGCGGGTCGGCGCAGACGAGGCCGAGGCGGCGCACCGCGCGGCGGAGGAGCAGCACAGGCAGGCAAGTGGGCGGTCCATGCAAAATCCAGTTAGCGGCAAGGCCCTACACTGCGAGCAGCTTGCATACACAGCTGTTCCCCCCCCCCCCCCCACACACACAGTCGCAAAGCTGCAAGCTTTCGTAGCCGACCGCGCGCCACCTCACTCCCACCCCCAGGACCTGCGCGCCAAGCTGCTGGACGAGGCGGAGCGCAGCGCCGCCGCCAACGCGCAGGTCGCGGCGGGCTGGCCGCCGCTGTTTGACCTGACCGTGCCGCAGAAGCTCTGGGGGGCGATGGAGGAGCAGCGGGGGGCGTGCGAGGCAATCATCGCCTCTAAAGACGCGCTGGTGGCAGGTGAACATCACCTCAAACGAATTTGCGCCTCCCGCTTCCTGGCATGTCGTGCACCCCTGCGCCGCAAGCTCTGTGCCCTGTGACCCCCAAGGCCAACACTGCTTGGCCCTCCCAGCCAAATCCTCCCAAACCAAGGCCCAGCCTCCCCCGCCCCCCCCCCCCAAAAAAACCTCCCGCGCCCCCAGAGCTGCGTGGCTCCCTGCGCTCAAAGGATGAGGAGTACGTGCGCCTGCTGAAGAGGCAGGCGGGGGAGGTGGATGCGCTGCTGGTGAGCAGCAACACACACACACACACCCTGAGGAAGGGGGCCGAGGAGGCATCACCTTGCTAAGGGTTGCTGCTTGGTTGCTTGGCCGGCAGCATCGGCACCCTCAGGTCTTAGCAACCCGGCGCTCCGGATCTGGCAGATCAGCAACTGACCAAAAACCTCCGCAAGCCGCTGCTGAGCGGTTGGCGGCCAGCCGGCCACGCCCCAGCAGTTCCGTCGCCCCTCACGCTCTGTGCGCGCGCCCGCCTTCCCCCCCGGCTGCAGGCTGCGATGTCGCGGCAGGTGTCTGATCTGGGCTCTGCCTACAGCGAGGAGCTGGCGGCGGTGGAGGCGGCGCTCAACCAGGTGGGATGGTGGGGCGGGTTTGCGCGCCAGCCGCGGCTAACAAAGCTCTCCCATACGGTAGCGAGGAGGACAGGCAGAGTCCCGCAGGGAGGGGCCAGGCAGGGCTGTGGGGAATCTTTCTGACACTCGGCAGCCCTGAAGCTCGTGCACTGTGCACAAAGCGTACTAATGATACGCTTACTGAATCGCAACTGAAACCGCCGCCGACCCCCACGCACGCCAGGACCGCTCCGACCTGCTCAACGCCAATCAGAAGGAGGTGGCGGCGGCGTTGGCGGCGCGCGCCCAGGCGGAGCAGGAGTTTACCGAGCGGTGGGGAGGGGAGGGGGTGTGTGTGGATTCGGTTGGGCCCACTAATCGGTGCGCGGCGCGTTGGCCCCCTTGATTTTTTCCAACAACGCTGGACCACGATGCGCTATGCCAGCGCGGTCAACAACTGCACGGCATAAAAATGACCCACCGCCCCCACCTCCCAAACAACCCGCCCACCCCGCCCCCAGCTACCTCGCGTCGATGGAGCGCCACCAGACGCTGCTGGACGAGCTGCGCGCCCACGACGCAGACGAGTACCAAAACCTCAAGATAGCGTGCGTGGGGCGCAACACCCCCTTTATTTGCGCCCCGCTGCGCAGCCTTTTGCCTGCACTCGCACCTCCCCCAAGTCCCTCCAACGCAGCATGCTCACACCGCCCCTCCACCCCCACCCCCATCACCCCGCGCAGGCTTGAGGGCGACATTGCCACGCTGGAGCAGCACCTCGGCCGCATGCGCGCCGCGTACCAGCTCAACAGCGAGAAGCTGGAGTACAACCACCGCGTGCTGCTGGAGCGGGACGCGGAGAACACGGTCACGGTGCACCAGCAGAAGAGGAAGCTCAGCCAGCAGCACGACGTGCTGGCCGCGCTCAAACAAAAGTGGGGGGGCCAAGCTGGGGTCGGAGGGGTGCGCATGCACGCAACCCAGAACCCCCTGCAGGCCGGCTTCCCCCAAAGCACGCACCCCCTCCGTCCACTGAATTATCGGCGCGCAATCACACCAAGGCTCCAAATTGTGCAACCCACTCCCCAGTCGCCACGCCTATTAAACACCCAACCCCAACCACAACCGCCCCCCCTCCCCCAGGTACGCGGCCGCCACCTCGCGCCACCAGGACGACAACGCGCGCCTCACGGACGAGTACCGACGCGTCACTGAGCAGTTTAAGGACCTGCAGGCACGGGGGCGCCGATGGACGGGGGATGAGTCATTCTCGCCGCCCGTTTGCGCCCGCGCCGGTTTGAGCCCAGCAGCGGGCTTGAGTGTCTCATGTCACACGCGGGCGGAGCACACAGGCCTTGGGCACGCACGCGCCCTTGACAAGCCTCTTGCAAGCTGGGCACGGGGCAAGAGCTGGGGATGGGGGAGCCCTCGACCAACTGCAGCCCGCCCGCCGGCCGCAGGCAAAGTTCCGCCACTTTGACGCCGTCGACTCTGCGCGCTTCCTGGAGCTGTGGCGGCTGCGCCAGTCCGAGGCGGAGGCGGCGGCGCGCAAGCTGCTGGCGGCCAGCCGCGTCATCAGCGAGCAGCAGCTGGGGTGGGCCTGGGGCGCGCCGGACGAGGCGGTGAGCGGGGCAGACGGGGGCTGCGCACGCTGCGCAGCTGGCCGGGAGCGCAAAGGGCGTGGCTTGGCTGCGGGAAGCTCGCGCGTGCTAAACGCCTGCTCAATGCGCTCCCGGGACGCGCGCGCGTGTCGGCCCCCTCCAGGCTCTCTTCACCTCGCCGCACGACGAGGCGGCGGCGTGGCCGGCGGCTGGCGGCGGCGACGACGACGGCGGCGACGGCGGCGGCGAGGGGTCGGCGGACCTGGGTGGGCTGACCACGACCACCCTCACCGTCAGCGGGGCGGTTGTGGATGTGACAGAGGCCGAGGCTGCGGGGGGCGCGGAGGCAAGCGGCGGGGCGGTCTGCGCCGGGGACTCGAGCGGCACAGAGGCCGGCGCGGCAGCGGCGGCGGAGGAGGGAGCGGCGGTGCCCGCGGACGGCGGCGGGAGCGCGGCGGGCGCGGCGGCGGCGGCTTCTTCAGAGCTGCGGGCTTCGGCAGAGGTGCGCTCAGCGCGCACCTGAGTCTGCCTGACCGCATGCCTTCCCGCACCCCCTGCCTCGCACGCTCAGCGTTCGCTGGGTGCTGCGGTTTGTTGACCCCCTCCGTCTGCCCCTGAGCCCTGTTTTGGAGCGCTCCGACCCCTCCCAAAACATCCCCCCCCTCGAACCCCCCTCCAGCTTGACTGGAAGCTGCGCCAGCCGCGCTACCTGGGTGCGCTGCGCCTGCTGTGCGACGAGGCGGGGTTCCTCATAGACGCAGAGGTGGGGGCAGGTCTCATAGCTTCGTAGATAGGGGGGCTGGCCGGGGGGTTTTGCCTGGCCTTTGCAAAACCCCGAAGCATCTTGTCTTTTTGCCATGGCCACATTTTCTTGCACACAGCCCCGGGCCCCCTGATTGAAAGACTTCAACACCGGAACCACCACGCTCCGCCCCCCCCCCCCCCCCCCCAGGCCGCCAGCCTGGTGTCCCAGCTGCCCGCCGACGAGGCGGGGCGCGTCAAGGCCGCCTCCATCGCGCGCGCCCTGGGGGTGACGGACGGCCCCGGCTTTGATGCGCTGGTGGGGGCGCTCACAGAGGGAGGCGGGCCGGGTGAGCCGGGGGGGGGGGGGTGGCGGGGGGGGGCATTGGTGCAGCCTGCCAACCTGCCCGCAATCTACAGCGCCGCATGCCGCAAGCCGTGGGGCCTCGCGCGACGCCCTTCGAGCACCCTCCCGCATTTGACGCTTTGGCAGGCGCTCCAACGAACGCCGCGGCGGCGGCGGAGGGCGACGGCGCGCCGCCGCCGCTGCTGGTGTCGCCGGACGACGCGGTGCGGCGGCTGCGGGAGTTTGTCGAGTGGGAGCAGTCCCTGCCCTCGCCCTCAGCGGTGCCTTCGTCGGCCGACGGCGCGGCGGGCGCGCGCGGCGGGCTGTCGGGCGCGGGGGACGCCAGCGGCGGCCCCGCCGCCGCCGGCACTGCCGCAGCCGCCGCGGCGGCCGCGACGCGCCGCCGCAAGTCGGCCGCGGCGGCGGCCTCGCTCGCCGCGCCCGCGGCGGCGGCGGTGCCGCGGCGCGTGGCGGAGCGGGAGCGCGAGTTCTGGGCGCGCCTGCCCGCGGCGGTGAGCGAGCGCGAGGCGCGCGCGTGGGCCGCGCTGGAGGGGGGGCTCAAAAAGTACCACTCGCTGCTGGCGGCGCGCGCGGAGGGCGGCGCGGCGGTGGCGGAGCTGCGGCGCCAAAACGGGGAGCTGCGGGTGCTGCTGCGGCGCTACCTGTCCAGCGACATCAACGCGGCGCTGCAGGTGCCGCCCACGGCGCTCATCTGAGCGGGGGCGCAAAGGGGGCGGCGGTTGTAAAGGCGCGGCGGTGCGGCAGTCCGCGGGCGCGCGGCGTTGCGGGGCCTCTCATTCTCCGTCGGTGTCGGGCGCGTGCGTTGTGGCATGATTTCTCAGTCGAGATCGATTCAGGCTCTGGGGGAGGGCTGGCGGGTTGTGGCCGGCCCGCCGCCGCCTTCGCGCGTGGTCCTACCGCGTCGGCGCTGCGGCACCGCACACCCCGGGGCGGGGCGCCCACATCAGCGCGCCCCCGGCGGCCGTCCCCCGCTATTTGGTCGTCCACCCCGCAGCGACGCTCCCCATCGTTGGCTCTCGCCGTCTCCTTATCGCGGCCGCCCCGCGGCCCCGCAGATCCCCGGCGCAGCAGCCGCGCATACGCGGGACTCGCCGGCACCTTCGCCCCCCCGCCCCGCGGGTCGAACCGGAAAAAGCGCCTCCATGTCGACGAGCAGCGCCACGCGCCGCCTGGCGGCGCTGCAGTCGCAGCTCACGCCCGGCGGCGGCGCCGCCGCGCCCCCGGCCGCGCTGCAGCAGCCGTCCCAGCTGGCGCGCGCCCCCACGAGCGCCGCGGTCAAGGGGCTGCCCCGCTTCGACCCTTACGTGATGGAGACCTACCTTGACGATCTGCGCGATCTGAAGCGCCAGGTGTACGACCTCTTCAAGTTCCGGCCCGAGCTGCTGCCCGTTGTGGAGGAGGGCATGAGCAAGGGTGGGGGCCAGGGGGGGCCGGTGCGGGGGGACGGGGCGGGCGCCGCTTTCGGCAGCGGGCGCGGCGCAGCCGGGCGCAGGCCTGGGGCTGCCACGCACCGCTCTTGGCAGCCAAACCCGCGCGCCGCAGCGCGCAGCCCGGGTGCGGCCGGGTGCGCTACATTAACAAATAGACCCTGCGCTCACCACGGCTTCTCCGCCGCCGCCGCCGACCGGACCCGGCACGCCCCCCCCCCCCCCCCTCCTCTCCCGCCCCCAGAGGAGCACCGCAGCCTGGTGCGCGCCCAGCTGCGCGCGCTGCTGGAGACGGGCATCAACCCGCTGTCCTTCTTCGACCGCGACTACAAAAAGTACTTTTACCTCGCAGGTGGGCTTGTTTCTGGGTAGGGTTTGTGTTTGGGGGGTGGGCGCGTCTTGGATTGGGGTCTTATGGGGGCTTTGGGTGGGGGGTTGGGGCGTGTTTAAGGGGGGCCTGCGGGCGGCAGCGTGTTTGGAATGTTCTGGGGCGGAGGAGGCTGTTTGGCAGAATGTGCGCGCAGCAGCGGGGCTGCCTCGCCCGCCGCCGCGGCCGCGCGCTGCGGGTCGTTGCTCTACACCTGCAGCGCGCGGGCCCGCGGCGGCTGCCCGGGGGGGTGCGCGTTTGGGGTTGCGGCAGGGGGTGTTTGCGGGCCGCTCCAGCGGCCGCCAGGGTTTGTTTGAGTGGGGTGCTGCGCGGGCCGAGCGCTGCAGGCGCTTTCGGGCGGCAGCGGGAGGCGTGGCGCGCCAGCAGCAGGGGGCCTGGGGGAGCCTGCGTGCGCCGGGGGGTTTGCAGCGGCGCGCACTGCGCCGCGCCATAATCCCCCCTCCTCAACCCCTCCCTCCTTGGCCCCCTCTCCCCTCTCCTCCTCACCCTCCTCTCCC
>BDRX01000200.1:0-46283 GCA_003203535.1 Raphidocelis subcapitata | reverse complement strand
GGGGGGGGGGGGGAGGGGGAGAGCTCCGCTGCGCAGCTTGGGGCGCGCGTCTGCTCGGGTGGGTGTTCCGCTTGGAACTTAAACACCCGAGCAGGCGCGCGCCCCAGCGCATCGCTGCTGGCCTGCCTTGGGGGGGGCCGCGGCCCGCCGTCGCGCCCGGGGGTGGCCTGGCGTCCGGCGCGTATCGCCGCCGCCGCTGTGCGCCGCATTGCGCCCCGGGCCCACGCCGCGCACCCGCACCCGCACCCGCGCCCGCGCCCCCGGGACCGGCGCGCGCACCTCCCGTTTGGGCTCGGGGTTGCCTCTTGCCACCCCGCCCCCGCCTCCCAAAGTCCAAACCCAACCCCAACGCCCCCAACCCAACGCCCCCAACCCACCCACCCCACCCCTCCCAGGTGCTGCGCCTGCGCGGCGGCATCATCGAGCCGTCCCTCCAGATCCTGGCCCGCAAGTACAACCAGGACAAGGTGATCTGCCGCAAGTGCTACGCGCGCCTGCACCCGCGTGCCAAGAACTGCCGCAAGAAGAAGTGCGGCCACACCAACCAGCTGCGCCCCAAGAAGAAGCTCAAGTAAGCTACTCCTACTTGAGGGCTCGGGCGGCGGCGGCGGCGGCAGGCAGGCGGCGCGCGCCGCCCCTGGACGGCTTTGGCTGGGCCCGTGTAACACGCGCACGGGCGGAGCGGCGGCGCCGGTGCGGCTGGGGGGCAGCAGCTGCCGGCAGAATGGCGAATTGGCCGGCGGGCTGGGCGCCGAGTTGGGCGAGGGGGCGAGGGGGCGGACGGCCGTGCTGGCGCCCGCTGGGCGGGCATAATCCCTGCAATCTTGTCTCGGGGCCGAAAGCCGCGCCAGAGCCTTGAAAGCAGGGTTTAAAAACAGACAATAGCATTTGCACGGGCGGGGGCGGGCTGAAAAGGGGCGCCGGGGCGGGAAGGCGGACGAGCACGCAGCAGCAGCGCATCAGCCGGCCCATCATACGGCTGGGCCGCGGTCGGGAGCAGCATCGATTCGGCCGCTCCACGGTCTTAAATTAGATTAAACGCAATTCGCGCGTCCCCAGGCGCGCGCGACACCCTTACAAGGCCGGACGCGAGCAGCGAGGTAGACTGTCCCGAACTGCACCACCCCAGCGCCCCGCCCGCGCCATCCCAGCGCGGGCAGGGACGCGGATTCGGACATTACACCGGTTAGAGGCTCCCCGAGCTCACCTCACGGCCGCGCCCGTCGCTGGCAGCCCGCCGCCGCGCGCATCGCAACGCGCGCGCGGTTGCCGTCCACACGCGCCCCGCCGCGATGGACGCCCGCTTCGAGCGCGTGCGCCTGCTGGGCAAAGGCAGCTTCGGCAGCGCCGTTCTGGTCAACAGCCGCGAGGATGGGAGGCAGTACGTGGTCAAGGAGGTCGACCTGCGGCGCATGCCTCGGGAGGAGCGCGAGGCGGCGCACCAAGAGGCAAAGGTGGGGCGCGGCGGCGGCCGATTCCGGCCGCAGGGTCGCAGGCCCTGCAGCAGCGCATGCGCGGATGGGGCTCAAGGAGAGCCCTGCATGCTCTCTCGCTGCCGCCGCACCTCGACGGCGACCATCGCACCCTTTTTCCTCCCCCCCCCCCCCGGCCCCCCGCGCAGCTGCTGATGTCCCTGGACCACCCCAACATCGTGCGCTGCCACGAGACCTTCATTTCGGATGAGGGGAAGCTCTGCATCGTCATGGACTACTGCAGCGAAGGTGGGGGGGCTCAGATACGGTGGCTGGAGTGATTGCTGACAATGCGGTGATGACTGCCATGACAAGTGAAAAGGCAGGCAGCGCTGTTGCGCTCGCCATGCTGCATGGCGTGGACTTGCATGCCGAGCACGGGGAGAGCCGCATGCATTGACAGGCTGCACAGAGCCGCGTGCCCGCAGCAGCAACGGCGGCGGACTCGGGGACACCCCGCGCAGCGGCCGCCCCTCAACCTCCGCCCCATCCCTCAATCGCGCCCCTCCCCCCTCCCGCCGCAAACGCGCCCCTCCCCCCTCCCGCCAGGCGACCTCGCCGCCATCCTGGCCAAGCGCCGGGGCCACCCCCTGCCTGAGGACTCCCTGCTGGACCTCTTCGTCCAGATGTGCCTCGGGCTTAAGCACGTCCACGACCAGCGCGTGCTCCACCGCGACATCAAAGCGCAGAACGTTTTCCTGACTTCCAGCGGGATAGTCAAGCTGGGGGACGTGAGCGCGCGGGGGATGGGGGGGTTTCGGGCTGCCTCGGATGGGGCTTTTTGGGCTGCCTCGGATGGGGTTTGGATGGGGCTTTCGGGCTGCCTTGGCTGGGGCTTGGATGGGTCAGCCTTGGTTTTGTTGGGAGGAGGGGGCTGCCTTTCGAGGGCTGTATTGCCGCGGCTTCAAAAGGCGGGCGGCAGGCGGTCGGAGCAGCGCTGCCTCGGTGCGCAGGCGCAGACGCGCACGCACGCACGCACGCGCCTACCCTCCCTCCCCCTCTGCAGTTTGGCGTTTCAAAGGTCCTGGGCGGCACCCTGGCGCTGGCGATGACGGCGGTGGGCACGCCCTATTACGTCAGCCCCGAAATCTGCCTCGGACGCAACTACGGCTTCAAGGTGCGCGCGCGCGCGCGCGCGCCTCGGACCCGTGCTGCGGATGAGGAGGCCCGGGCGCCGCGGTTGGCGCCGGCCTGCCCTGCCACAGCTCGGCGCCGGTCGCTGCTGGGGTGCAGGCATCGGTGCCCGCCCACCCGCAGGCGCTCGGGCACGCTGCCTGCCGCCTGTACCGGGCGCCGCCGGCGTCGACCGCACACGTACACACACCGTGGGATCGCGCCGCCACTCTCCCACCCCCCAAAAAAACAGACCGATGTATGGAGCCTGGGCTGTGTGCTGTACGAGCTCGCGGCCGGCAGGCCCCCTTTCGAGGCGCACACCCTGCGCAGCCTCATCTCAAAGGTGAGCTGCTGCCTTGGGGGGCGGGGTCCATTCACAGCCCGCTCGGACTGGGGACGCAGTCCCAGGCAGGACCCATTGCAGTCCAAGGCAGGGCGCATGCAGTCCAAGGCAGGCAGTTCGAGGCAATGCGCAGTTTGATGCAGCGGGAGCAGAACCAAGGCTGAGGGGGCGGCACGCTGCGCCCCAAAACCCTCCCGTTTGCAAGAGGGCAACGCGCAGGGCGCCCGCCGCAAAGCGCCACCGCCACAAAACGCCCCCGCTGCAAAATGCGCCCGCCGCAAAACGCCCCCGCCGCAAAACGCCCCCGCTCCCCGCTGCCCGCACGAACAGATCGTCAAGGGCTCCTACCCCGCGCTCCCCGCCAGCTACAGCCCCGAGTTCAGGGCGCTGGTGGACTCCCTCCTCACGCTGGACGCGGACAGCCGGCCCTCCGTCAACGAGGCGCGCGCTGTTGTTGTTGGTGGTGTTGGCCAGACCGGCCCGCTTGCTGTCTTTCTGTGCAGGGCGCGCGCTGTTGTTGTTGTTGGCCAGAGCCGGCCTGCCGGCCTGCCGGCCGGCCTGCTTTATCTGCTGCGACCGCTTGGGCCGGCTAGTCGGACTGCCTTGCGGCACAGACTGCCCTGCACATGCGAACACCGGCGCCTGCTGGCTGCAGAGTCTCCTCGCCGCCTTGCTCCCCCGAGCCGCCCACGACTGACCCGGCGGCGGCCCCTCAACCTCCCGCAGATCCTGGCCATGACCGTGGTCACCAACCGCATAGCCTCCTTCCTCGAGTCCACCCTGCAGGAGCGCCAGCGCAGCCTCGCGCTGCTGCGGGGCCAAGGCCAGGCCGCGGGGGCGGCGGGGGCACTGGAGGCGCGCAGCAGGGGCCCGAGCAGCGGGGGCGGGTCGGCGCCCAAGTCGCCGGGCGGGCGGCTGGGCGGCAGACGTGAGTGTTTCGGGGGGAGGGCCGCTGCTGCTTGCTGGCTGCGGGCTGCAGCGCCCTCGTCAAACGCCCCCTTTGCATGCAAAGCTGCCAGCAAAAGACCGCCTGCCGTCCTGAGAGTCACCCCATGCCCCGAAACCCCCCAGCCGCCCGGCTCTCGCACGGCGGAGGCCACCCGGCCAAGCCGCCGCTCCCGGCGCACCGCGCCAGCGGCGGCGGCGCGCCCTCCGCGCCGCGCGGCGCCTCGCAGGCCGGCGAGGGCGGCGGCAGCTGCGGGGGCAGCGGCGGCGGCGGCAGCAGCTTGGCTGCGGGGCCCGTGGCCGAGGCGGATCGTGGGGCCCAGCCCTCGGGGGATGACATGCTGAGAGAGGCAGAGGTGGGCTTTGGCATGTGCCCGCCCCTTGGCGACCCTCCATTTGCTTTGCTGCAGGCTGGTGTTGGTCGAAAGCATGCCCTTGCCCGGTAGCAACGTGCGCCAGCAACTGGAGCTGCCCCACCCCTCTCCGCCCCACCCCAACCCCCTCCGCCCCGCTCTGCCTCACCCCCCTCACCCCCGCAGAAGCGCCAGCAGCGCGCACAGGCGGTGCTCGCGCAGCGCGAGGCGGCGGCCGCCGCCGCGGCCGCCGAGGTCGAGCGGCTGACCATTTTGGAAGAGGTCGAGCGCGCCGCCGCGCTCGAGGCCGACGCCGCCGTCGCCGCCGCCGCGGCCGCCGCGGCCGCGTCGGCCGCCGGCCAGGGGCCCAACCCGCTGTACTCACAGCCCGTGTTCTGGCAGCCGCCGGCCCAGCGCGCGCCGCGGCGCAGCGAGCCCGGCGCGGGCTGCGACGGCGGGGCGCAGCACGCGCAGCGGGAGCCCGGGGTGATCGAGGTGTTCGAGCGGCAGCACGCCAAGCTGTGGCGGCTTCAGATGGAGAAGCAGCGCGCTCAGGAGGAGTGGCTGGCGCAGAAGCGGCAGGAGCTCGAGGCGCGACAGCAGCTGGAGAAGGAGGCGCGGGCGCTGCGGGAGCAGCAGCGCGAGCAGCGCCGCGCGCGCGAGCGCGCAGAGCGGGAGGCGGCCGAGGCGGCGGCGCGGGCGCTGCGCGAGGCGCAGGCGGCGGAGAGGAGGGCGCGAGTGGAGGAGGCGGCGCGGCGGCGCCAGGCGGCGTCGGAGTTTAGGGTGCGGCGCGGCCACGGCAGGGGGAGGGGGCGGCCCCCGGGTGACACCATTCCTGCAGAGCAGCAGGGCTTGCCTAGTCGTCTTTCACTCCCGCCTTGTTTGTTTCTTCCTTTGTCTTCCCCGCCGCCGCGGCTGCCGCCACCCTCAAAGCGAGCGCGCGTGAGCCACTCTCTCCCGCTCTCCCCCCGCCCAAAAAAAACAAAGGCGCGCGAGCGCGAGGAGCTGTGCGCCGCCCGCCAGCGCCGCCAGCTGGACTTCCAGGTGCCCCGCGCCACGGGGCGCCACCGCGCCGACGGCGACGCCGAATTCGATTGCGCCGGCGACGCCGGCGGCACCGCCTCGTCGGACGTTTTCGGCTTCGAGGGCGGGCGGCGGCGGCCGCGGTGGGCGGAGACGCGCGCGCTGGGGACGTCGTGCGCCCTGGCGCTGGGCAGGGGGCGCGGCGGCCGCGCCGGCGGAGGCGGCGGCGGCGGCGGCGGTGGCGGCGCGGGCTCGTCGGACGCTTTGGAGCCGAGGGCCGCTACCCAGCACAGCGAGCTGCTGGCGCTGCTGCAGGAGCAGGAGGCCGAGTGGGAGCGCGCCCAGCGCGCGCAGCACGGCGCCGCCTCGACGGCGCGGGGCGGCCAGCTCGGCGCGTCGACGTGGGTGCTGCAGGTCGGCCGCGCCAGCGGCGACGGCGGCGGCGGCGGCGGCGGACGCAGCGACGGCGGCGGCCGCAGCGGCGGCGGCGGCGGCCACAGCGGCGGCGGCGGCCGCAGCGGTGGCGGCGGCGGGCCGTCGCCGGCGGAGCTGCTGCGGCGGCGCGCCGAGGAGGAGGGCGCGCGGCGCGCGGCGGAGCTCCGGGAGGTCCAGGCGCGCGCGTGGGCCGACATGCGCGCCGCCGCGGAGAGCAACCGCGCCGCCGCGGCCGCGGCGCGCCGCGGCGGCGCGGCGGCGACGGAGGGGGCCCGGGGCGAGGGCGCGGCGGCCGCGGCCGCGGGCGGTGGCGAGAAATGTGGTGCCGCCGCTGCCCCCGGCGCTGCTCCTGCCGCCGGCGCCGAGGCCGGCCGCACCGCCAGCGGCGGCGGCGGCGGCGGCGGCAGCTGCACGATTCGCTGCCCCCTGGAGGGCGCTGAGCTGTCGCTGCTCGCCCTCGGCCCCGACGCGCCGCTCTCGCAGCGCGCCGAGGCGCTGAGGGGGCGGCTCGAGGAGGAGCTGGGGGCTGGGCTGTTCGCGAGGTAGGTTAGGGGGATCGCCGCCCCGTGCCGGCGTCGCATGGGCGCGCATGGGCGCGCATGCGCATGCTGCTGTGCGAGTGCGGGCCCTGTCTGCGTGCGTGCGCAGGGCACGGCAGCGCAGGGACCCCGCCGACTCGTCCGACCAGCATGGCACGCGGCGCCCGCTCCATGCAAACAGGCTGCACAGCCGTCTCGAGGGCCTGGCCGCCTCGGGGCCGGACGAGGAGGCGGAGGTGACCGCAGAGCTTCTGGGCGCGCTGGTGCCCGACAGGGGGCCGGGCTACTTGGAGCTGATCCACAGGCTGCTGGCGCTGGAGGGGGGCGTGCGGGCGGGCGGCTCGGGCTGACCGCGCCGCCTCGGCGGCCCGGGCGGAGGCGGCGGCGGCGGCCCGGGCCGCGATCTGGGCGCCGGCCCGGCGAATGCGAATGTTCTTCTGATCGGATCAGGATC
Organism: Raphidocelis subcapitata; assembly: GCA_003203535.1. NCBI lineage: Eukaryota > Viridiplantae > Chlorophyta > Chlorophyceae > Sphaeropleales > Selenastraceae > Raphidocelis > Raphidocelis subcapitata. Next base: position 39,603 of record BDRX01000200.1, on the reverse strand, counting down.
GGACAAATAGATTTCACGAACTCCAACCCACGACAACGCACCCCGGAAAAAAGGGCTCCACGCCGTTTACGTTACGATTGCCCACCTGCCGGTGCGCGCTTGCATTTTCCCCGATCGTGCGGTCGAATTGTGCATTGAAGGAACTGTAAAACAGATTGCGCACGCGATCGACCGCGTGCGATCAGGGGCGGGGGCGATCAAGGCACTGCTTTTAGGCGGCGAGGGCGGGCGCGACCAACCGCCGAGAAACACGGCCCCACTGGCGCGTGGCGGCCTCATAGACCCTGATCACACCCTTAGCCGCATCGGCCAGGCCGGATCAGCCCCCCACGGCCCCGCAATGGGCGGCGCTACCACGCTCGCGACGGCGCGCGGCACGCGGCGCTGCCTGCTCGACGCGCTCAATGCGGCTGGCGATCTGGAGGACTGGTCGATCGCGTGCCTCTCCCGCGCGCCGCGGGCGTGGGTGAGCGCCGGGGCGCGCGGATCGCGGCGGCTGTGCGGATCGCCGCGCGCCGCGCGGGGGGCGGGATTATGACGCATCCTTCAGATCACCGCGCGGCCGTGAACGCCCTCCCCGGCACGACGCTGCGTCGCCAACCCCCCCCTCGGCCGCCCCGCCCCGCCCCGGCCAACGCCCCGCCCACCCACCCACCCCCGGTGCCGCCCCCGCCCGCAGCCCACGTGCGCACCCTGCCCGCTGACGCCGCCGCCGCCGCCGCTGCGGCGCGCGCCCCCCACATGGGACCCCAACAACGGAGCGGCGTGGCGCGGCGCGGGCGCCGCGGCGGCGCAGGACCGCCCTGCGCCGCTCATGGCCTGGATCCCTTTCCCCCCCGACGCGCCGCGGCACGAATGATCGGGCCCGCGCGGCGGCGGGCGGCAGGCCCCTGCCCGCCTGCCCCTGCCGCTGCGGCCGCCGCCGCCGGACGCTCGGGCGGCCGCCAAACCTCAAGAGCGCAAGCCCCTCCCTCTCTGCCCGCGACCGCAATGCGGCGCGCCAACGGTCGCACGCGCCGGCCGCCGCCGCGGGCCCCCCGCGGCGCGCGGCCGCCCAAGAGCGCCCAATCGTGGTGTTTTTGCAAATACTTTGCTGTGTGCACTCCGCTTGTCGATCCAAGTTTTGTTCGCATGATTGTTGCTGTCTTGAAACTTTGAGGCGCCCACACCTCCAATGGTCTGCGCCATCTCTGCACATATGAGTTCTACGCAGCTGCCGCCGGCAGCGGGGGCCCGAGAACGGCCCCCGAAATGCTTTCAACCCCAGTCGATCGCCTGGCCCCCCCTCGCCGGCACCCACGACGGCGCGCGTGCGCGCCGGCGCGGGCGGGCGGGCGGGCCGAGCCGCCGCCCCGCCGGCGCGCACGCGCCGCGCCGAACGGCGCGCCCGTTGTTTTTTTCGTTGGGCTCATTGTCCCTTGCCAAACCCATTGTTTCGTACGCGGCCGCCGCGCCAACACCCGCTCTTTCCCCAACCCTGCACACCCTTTTCCCAACCCCGCGTGCCGCTCGCCGCGTGCCTCCGCGCGGCCGGCCGGGCCCGGGCTGCAACATTACCCGCAGCCCCCTCCCCCGTCGCACGCGGGCCCCCCCCCCCCCGCGGGACCCACACCACCCCACACACACCCGCCGGCCGCCGCCACGGGGCCGCGCCACGAACTGCGCCGCCCGCGGCGGGGGCGCCCTGCCGCGGGGCCCGGTCGGGGCGGCCGAAAGCCTTCGGCCCGCCGTCCGCGCGCCGCCCGGCCGCACGCCCACGCCGCGCCCTCGGCCGGGGCCGCGCCGGCCCCGGCCCCCTTCGATCCTCACTCACACCAGCAATTTGCAACCCGCGCTGCACGCGCCCATACCTAACCGCGCACTGCGCGCTCTCGCCCCTCATCATGCGCGCGCACGGCAGGGCCGCCTCGATCAGCAGGCCTCCCTTTGCCGCGCCCCCGCCTCGGCCCGGCGCGCGCCGCCTTGAGCAGCCTTCCCCCCCCTTTTTTTGCGCAGACGACAACCAACCCACGATTTCCGCTCCGGACCCAACGCGCGCGCATGCGCGCGCGCGCGCTTGCCGTCGCCGCTGCCAGCGGCGCGCGTGCCGCGCGCGCGCAGGCCGCGTTGGATGCCCATCCCCCGCCGCCCTGCAAGGTCGACGCCCGCCTGCTTTTACCGCCGAGCCCCCCATGTGTCGCGCGTCGCCGCCCGGCCGCCGAATCCGCGACGCCGACAACCCCAACGCCGCCCCCGCCCCCCCAAAGGCGCGCACGCCCCGGCCGGCGCCCCGCCGCCAGGGTCGCCGCCGCCGCGCCCGACACCCCGCCTGCGGCGGGCCGGCGCCGCCCGCGCCCGAAAGACTCCGCCGTCGCACCCGGCAAGCACACACCACGCACGCAGATGGAGCGGCCACCTTTTGAGCGCGCGATCTGTCTAGTTGTTGAGGTTCATGAGTTCCGCACCCGCCGCTATGCCATGCCACGCCCGGGCTTTCCCCCGACTCGAGACACCCCGCACCGCCGTGCGGCATCACAAGCAAGGGGACGCGGCCGCTCGCCCGCCGCCGCCGCCACCTGCTTCCGCGTTCCGAATAGCGCCCCGCAGAGCGCTTCAGGGGGTCGGACCCCGATTGACCAGGAGCCGGCCCGCGCGCGTGCGTTTAGTTCGTGTCCCCCCTCCCTGCCTCGTCGCCAGTTTGACGCGGCTTTAAAAGAACGCAGAATTACAGGGGGCGTTGGGGCCGCCCGCCCGCCCCCGCCCCCTGGCCGTGCCGTCACACCCGAGAGCCGTCACCCCAAGCTACTGAGCCGGGGATGGGCCGCCCCACTAGCCGGACAACTATGCAGCGCCCCCGGCGCAGTTGTTTCGAAGCGCTGAGATTTTCCCACACCCGGCGGCGGCGGCGGCCGGCAGCCGCCGCGCCGCGCGCCGCGGGGGCGCGCTTTTGCGCCCCGCTCCCTGGCAGCCGGCGTGACCCGCATGTGTGTGCAATGCAGGCTTCAAGCCCAAGGCGCTGGCCACCAACTGCCAGCCTTGCGGCGCGCTTTGACTAGTGCCTTTATGCTTCGAGGTTCATGGTGGATCCACCCCATTTCTTTGGAAGGCCACGCCCCTTGCCTTGACAGGCTGCCCAGCCAGGGCCCTTGCCCCCAGCACTGAGAGAACCAAGAACACCAAAGCCCCCGCCGCCCGCCCGGCCGGTGCGGCATTTGCGCCGCCGGCGCGCGCGGGCGGCGGGCGCGTCGTGAGGTTCGTGTCGATGCGCTGTTGCGGGCGAGAGGGGGGCGGAGAGAAGGAATCAGCCCCGGGCCCAGGGACCCGGATTCAAACGACTACCAAGGTCAAAAAAGCCGGCTCATCATCATCTGTCCTGTAAACGCACAGATCTGTCAAAAGGCCAGAGATCGGTTCGAGGGGCTTGGGGAAAGGGTGGGGTCTCGGCGCGAGGCACGCTGTCCCCTGCAGAGGCTGGCGGTTTAGACAGTTGTACTTGGTTGAACTGCCGCTGGGCGCTGCAATGGTATGAAACCTCCAAAGCCCCCACTCGGGAGCAGCTGTTTCTTTTTACAGCTGTGCGCGCGAGCCCGCTTCGTCGCGGCGCGCTTGCTTGCCGTCGGCTCTTCCCAGCAGCTCAGCCGCCTGCTCAGGCCAGTTCACGGTGGCGCCATCGACGCCGCACGCCGCAACGTGCAGCAGCAGCTGCGGGGCGGGGCGGGGCGGGGCGGTGGTGGCGTGGGGCCCGACACAGCCGGGCTTTGAATGGCGCGGCGCTTGTTCAACCAGTGTTGCCTGTGCTCGGCGCCCGCAAAACTCCCAAAGGCCCCAACCCTTGCAGCCCGCGGCGCGCGCACCTCTGGTGTCTTGACGCCCCACGCGCGCACAAGGAACCCCGCCGCCCGCATCTCGCGAACAGCCTCTGGCGTTAGCGCGTTGGCGCGGGGGCAGAGCACCTCCATCGGCGCGCCGCGCGCCGCCCCGGCCGCCTCGGGGCCCCACTCCTGCAGCAGCCACGCGTGCCGCACGCCGGGCAGCAGCTGCCGGTGTTTTGGGGGGTTCAGGGTGGCGCGCCCCGTTGCTGCGGGGCCGAAAGCGCTGCCCTGGGTTCGCGCGACACGACGGCCCTCGCCCTTCCTGCGCCAGGCCCGTGTGCGTCCCGTTGCACCCAAGCGCAGCGAAAAAGGAACTGGAACCCACCTCCTTCGAGCGCCGCAGCTGCTCAAGGTGGAACGAGGTTAGGGTCAGCCCTGGCACTTCACCCAACGCAGCTCCCGGCCAGTCGCCCTCCTCCTGCGCCGCCGCCGCTGCTGCCGCCGCTGCGCCCCCTCTCGCCGCCTCCCCCTCCGCCGGCGCCGCAGCCGAGGCCGCCGCCGCCCGCGGCACGCCTCCCTCCGGCCCTGGCTCTGCGGCGCCCGCTGCCGCTGCCGCTGCCGCTGCTGCCGGTGCCTCCGCGGCTGCCGTTGCCGCTGCCGCTGCCGAGTGCTCTGGGGCACGGTCCCAGCCGTGCCGTTTGACCAGCGCAGCCACGGCCGCGGGCAGGCCCGGCTGCTGCGATTTGAGCTCCAGGTGAATGTGGGCGCGCCCCTTGAAGCGCCGCAGCGCGCCGTCGAGCGTCGGCACGCGCTCGCCTGCGGTTGGGGCCGTCGGCGCGCGCGGTTGCGTTGGCAAGCGCTGCGCGTTGAGCGCCACGCGCGCGCACGCACGAGTGCGCACGAGTCGGCTTCGATGCCGCAGTCGGCGGTCCAGAAGCGCGCTCGCCAGCTCCTCTTGCCCCCCGCAAGGCCGCCCCCGCAAGGCCGCACGCAGCGAACCCGCTCCCACCACCACAGCCGTGCCATGCCACTGCCGCAGCCGCCCCATTGACCGCCACAGCCGCTGCATTCCACTACCACAGCCGCGCCCCACTCCACCCCACGCGCCCGCCCACCCGCAAAAGCCCCGTCCCCGAACCACGCGCCCGCGTCCAGCGCCAGCACCTCGGCCAGCGCCGCGCCGTCGACGCGCCCCGCGCCGCCGGTGGTGCGCCCCAGCTCCTCGCAGTGGATCAGCACGGCGGCGCCGTCCGCGGTCAGCTGCACGTCTGTCTCAAAGGCGGGGAAGCCCCGGGACAGCGCGAGCTCGAAGGAGGCGTAGGTGTTTTCGGGGGCGGATGCAGAGTCCCCGCGGTGGGCGATAATCACGAAGCGGCGCGGCCGTGGCGGCGGCGGGGGCGGCGGCTGGGCGCTCATGATGATTGCCGGCGCGGCGGGGCACGGCCGGGGCGGCCGCGGCGGCGGGTCTTTTGGTCTCTGCCGCGGCTGTACGGCCCTTGGCAGGCTACCATTCGAGAGCTTTGGTGGTGTCAACCTTTCTCACCCGTGAGGGTGTGCGAAAGGCCGCTGGCTGCGCTGGAATACGGGCTGCTGCTGAGCGAGCTGATCTCTGACGCGCGTTCTGTGGGCACAGCTGATACGGCACGAAGTGGAAATCGATCCCGTCAACTCACCAGGAAACCTGCGCCGGACCTGGCACCGCTACCGCTATGCGCCGCCCGCCGCAAGCACGTCCGTGGCGTGGCGGCCTGCTGTGCTGCACCACCGCCCGTCTTCATCATTTACACGGTTCCGGTGGTGCAAAAACAAGTAAGTATGTACGTTCGTCACATCCTGCCAAGACACGCAGTCACGTCGTCAGAGCGGCCCCAGGGTTGCCGCGGCCAGTCTTTCCGAAACCGCCTACCCCTTTGACCGGTCAATCGACCGGCCACCCCAGCAGCGCCGGCAGACGGGCCCCACCCGCCCGCGCGGGGCGCAGGGCGCCGCGGCAGTGCGGCCGCGGGCCGGGCTTACACCTTGCGCCGCTTGCCCGGCTTTGGCAGCATCTCCACGAGCTCGCTCCAAGACACCCCGGCTGCCTCGTCCGTCTCGATCCCTGCCGCCGCAGGGTTTGGGCCACGAGGGGGGGTGAAAGGCGCATTGGGTTTGGGACCAGGGAGGGGAAGGTGCCGGCAGCACCTGCGAGCTCTGCCGGCCGCGCACTCGGTTGTGCGAGGCGCGATACGCGAGCCGCCCCTCGGCTGCACGAGCCACCGCCGGCGCGCGCCGTGCGCGGCATGAAAGGAGTCCACATGGCGCAGCCCTCCGGGCTCCCTGCACCCCACCCCGAAAGCCGACTCACCGATCTCCTCAAACAGGTCGGCCTGCTTCCCCTCCAGCCCCTCGCTGATCGTGTCCCTGCGGTTTGGGGCCCAGTTTCCAAACGCCGTAGATCGGCGGCGGCCGGCGTTGGCGCCTCCTTGGCTGTCGGCGCGCGGGGGCAGACCAGCGGCCAGCCAAGGCCACTCTCGCACCCACCCAGCACGCCCCTCCCCCCAGGGTGCCCCGCACCAGATGCTCCTGAAGATGCCCCGCCGCTTGCGCCACGCATCCATGGCCCCCACAAACGCCTTCTCCACCTTCTCCCGCTCCTCGGGCGTCACCAGCGTGGTGCCGCCCTGCAGCTGCGACAGCTTGGCAGCACGGGCGTCTGTCTGCGGTGGGGTTGGGCAGCGGGCAGGCCGGCGGGCGAGGAGCCGCAGGAAGGAGGTTGGGGTGAGGCGGGTGGGTGGTGCAGGCAATTGCAAACCCAGGCAATGCTGCCAGCGGGCCGCTGCTGCCGCCGACGCCGACGCCAGCCGGCCTTCCCGCACCTTTGTTTTGAGCTCCGCAATCTGCTGCTGCAGCTCCTCCACAGTCAGGCTGGTCTCCCAGCCGCGAAGCTCTGGACAAGCGGGCGTGGCGGGGTTGTGGCGGATCGGATGCCCCTCAGTAAGCGCTTGATGCGGCAGCACACGCAGCGCGGCGCCGCGCAGCTCTAGCAGCCATACTGCCGGCCAGCGCCCCCGTGGCCACGCCGCGTCGAGCAGCCGCGGCGGCACCGTCGCGCCCAGGGCCCCGCCCCCGCACCCTCCTCCCGCTTGCGCAGCGCCACTTGCTCCTCGGCCAGCTGCTGCTGCAGCGCCTTGAGCTCGGCCTTTTTGGCATCCATGTCCTGGCCAGGCGCATTCGCATGGTTGCATGGGGGCGCGTCAGCGTCCGCGCTCAACCTTGGCTCGCATGCGCATGCGCATGGGAGGGGTACGGCTTTCACACAGCCGGCCCTTGCACTGCCCGCACCAACCGTTGGCCGGCCGCGCCCGTCTGCGGCGGCGCCGCATGCTTGCGGTGCGACCGCGGGCGCTCCGCCCTGCACGCGGGGCCCACCTCTTTCGAGAGCACCTCCAGCCCGGCCTGGGGCGGCAGGTAGATCTTGGTCTTGCCAAACTCCTGGCGGCGGGGCGGGACGGCAGCGGGTGCTGGTCAGCCGCTGACGGCGGCGGCGGCTGCTGTGCTGCCGAGGGCCGAGGCAGCGCGCGCATGGCGATTCCGCGCGTGCCTGCTGTGCGGCCCCTGCCTGCCGCGCACCTTGACGGTGAGCTTGCCCGACGCGGCCAGGCTGTCGAGGGCGCGCTGCACCGCGGCCTTCTTGATGCCCTTGGAGGCCAGAAAGTCGCCGATGTTGACTGCGGCGGGGCGCATGCGTAGGGGCAGGGGCGCGCAGCGCGCTCAGCGTCGTCGGCGTGCGCGCCGAAGCGGGGACGCCGGGTCGGACCCCGCCCGCCGCTGCGGCGCCCGGGTCCCCTGGGCTCACCCGCATTGAACGGCTTGTTGTGCTCCATCACCAGCCGCAGCACCTGGTCGTCCGCCATTTTGTGGCGCCCAGACCGCGGGTTGGGGCGTGTGCCGGGCGCCCGGCGGGCGGGCAGGGATCGGGCGAGCGCTTATGAATTCGAGGCTGCACAAACGCGTTGCTTTGCGGTGTCGCCGGCGCGGGCGGCGTCCTGTCTGGCTTTCAAACGCGCTGGGCGGCTTCCCGACAGGTCCTCCCCCCTGCCTGTGGGGGTTGTCCGGGCGCGCGGGCCCACCCGATCCAATGAACATCATTTAGCCGCGTATAGCGCCGTCTTTCACGGGCTCTCGTGCTCCCTGCAGGCCGGGGTGCGCTCGAAGGCCCTCTCGCGACGCCCTGCTCGTCCAGGCGCCCGCAGAGACCCGCGCGACGCTCGCACCGCGACGAGAGATCTCTCTCTCCAGGCGCCCACTGCGCGCGCGCACCCCGCTGGCTATGCGGGCGCCCCGTGCGGCGCTCGGTGGCGGCGCCGGCCGCCACGCCGTCGCCGCTGCCGGTGCCGCGCCCGCCGCCGCCGCCGCCGTCGCCGTCGCCGTCGCCGTCGCCGCCACGCCTGCCAGGCCCGCGCGCGCCGCGCGCGCCCGCGGCCCGCGCGCCCCCGCGGCCGCCGGCCCGGGCGGCCAGCGCCGCCCCGCCGGCCCGCCGCCGCCGCCGCCGCCGCCGCGCCGGCCCCCGCCGCTCGACCCCTCCGCGCTCGAGGACGCGGCGTGGGACGAGGCCGAGGACTTCGACGACCTGGTCCTCGACGACGCTTACTACGCCGAGATGGGCATGACCAAGGACGACGCGCTGCGGCAGCAGCTGCTCTCGAACTTTGAGGAGGACCCCGACGCGGCGCCGGCCGACCCGGGGGCCGTGTCGGCGGCGCTCGCGGCGATGCAGCGGCGCGGCGCGGCGGCGGCGGGGGTGGATGCGGGCGTCATTGACCAGGTCAAACGGCTGGAGCCCTACGGGCCGGAGGTGGGCTTAGTAGCTCCAGTGGTTTGCGGCGCGGCTCCTGGGCGTGCTTTGGTCGATTCGGAGGGGATGGTCTGGCACACCTGGCTGCGGCCTGCCGGCGGGCCTGGCTGCAGCGCTGTGCATACGCTACCGACGGCCCCCCCTCACGCACAAATACCCCACCCCATAAGCCCCCCAAACCCAACCCCCCACCCCCCCAACCCCCCAAAAAGACGCTGGTGATGGCCGGGTTCCGCCAGGAGGAGTATGTGATGGCGCGCGTGCTGCTGGACTCACTGGGGGCGCGCCACGTCAAGGTGCTGCCCGCGGGGCCAGAGGCGCTGCAGGGGACGGTGCGCGCGCGCGCGCTGCGGGGGGAGGGGGACGCCCCTGGTGGGGCCGGAGGCGCTGAACGGGGCGGTGCGCGCCGTGGGGTCGAGCGGGAGTGGCGCCGTTTGCACTGCCTCGCGCGCAGCGCCGCAGGCCAAGCAGCCGCCGGGGCGCTGCAGGAGACCCCGGCGACTCCCTCCGCCCCTGCAGCTTCCCGATCGCGCGCCACCCCTGCCTGGCCGGCCGCCGCCGCCGCCGCCGCCGCAGGTTGATGAGGCGATTGCGGCCGAGGAGATGGACTGGTCAGCGCCCCGCCCCTCGGACTGGCTGCGCGGCGGCGAGTGGGGCAGCCAGCGCGCCGTGCTGTTTTCGGGGCTGTCGGTGGCGGCGCAGGTGGGGCGGTGCTCCGCGCGGCGTTTCGGCGGGGCGGCGGACCTCGCCTGGCAAGTGGCAGCCGTGCGTGCACCCCCACATTCCACACACACACAGCCACATACTGGCAAACCGGCCGGACCCATGAATAGCTCTAATGCTTGCCAAGCGCTTTGCTGAGGCCGTGGGGAAAAAACGCAACCTGAAACTGAGCAGGCCACCATCGTCGAGTTGATGGAGGAGGAGGGCCTGCCCAACGTGTGCGTGACCATGGCGCTCGAGTCCAACGCGCGGCGGCGCCTGGGGGAGGTGCTGGCAGAGGCGGTCAAGGTGCGCGGATGAGCCATCTGAGTCATCGGGGATTGCGAACGGGGGGCCGCGCCGCTGGCACACGCATGAGTGTGGGGCGCTGGCTGGCTCTCCGCACCCCAGGGCCCGTGCACGCGTGCGCGCACCAGGCCCCGCCCGCGGCGCGCGCCTGCATCAATCGGAACCCCGCCCCGCGCCCGCAGGACCAGCGCTCCCGCCGCAAGCCCAAGGAGCAGCCGTGGGAGGGGCGCTTTATGGACGGCGACGCGCCGAGGGGGGAAGACCTACGGGACCTGCTGGGCGGGGAAGGGGCGGCGGCCGCGCGCGAGGCGCGAGGAGCGGCTGCGCCGGCGGCCGGCGCGCCGGCGGCCGGCCGGGCGGCGCAGCGGGAGGGGCCGAAGCAGAGGCAGCAGCAGAGGCCCGAGCAGCCGCCCGCGCGCGGCGCGCCTGCCGCCGCCGCCGCCGCCCGCCCGGCGCCCGACGGCGGGGCGGGTGCGGATTCGGAGCTCGACGCGTGGCTGTCAAACCCCGCGACTGGGCCCTCCTGGGAGCTGCCTTGGGACGAGGCGGCCGCGGCCGGCGGCGGCGGCGCGGCCGGCGCGGCGGCGCTGCGCGGGGGCGACGACGACGCGCTGGACGAGCTGCTGAGGGCCACCCCCAGCCCCGGCGGCCCGGGCGGCGACGACGACGGCGACGCCGACGAGGGCGAAGCGCCGGTGAGCCCTCAGGACATCTTCGCCATGCTCGACAGGCTGGCCTCGCGAACCAAGGCCGGCGGCGGCGACAGCGGCGGCGACGGCGGCGCGGCGCGCGAGGAGGTCGGCGAGGACGGCGGGCGCGTGGTCGTGCTGGAGGAGAGCGGCGGCCCCGCCGCCGCCGAGGGGCGGAGGTCGACGCTTGAAACGGTGAAGGCGGCGATCGCGCGCGGCGCCGACCCCTCTGAGGTGCTCAGGATCCTGGGGCGGCAGGGGGCCGAGGCGGCGGCGGCGGGGCCGGGGCCGGGGCCGGAGCGGGAGGAGGGGGCCGGCCGAGGGCCCGCCGTGCCGCTGGTCGAGGCGTCAGAGGCGCGCGAGCCGCCGCCGCCGGCGCGCGGCGGCGGCGGCGCCGCCGAGGCGCCCGCCGAGCGGCGGCGCTCGGTGCGCGAGGCCGTGAGCGGCAAGCTGTCGAAGGACGCCGCGGCGCGCACCGTCGAGCTGCGGCAGCGCGGCGGGCCGGGCGGCGGCTTCGAGCCAGCCGCGGCCGGCGCGACGGCGGCGGCGGCGCCGCCGGCGCCTCGGGAGGGCCAGCAGCAGCCGCGCGGCCCTATGGGCCCAGCGCCCCCGCCCCCGCGGGAGGAGCCGCTGCTGGACCTGCGGCCCAGCGTACGGAGGGCGTTTGAGAACAAAAACGTGAAGCTGGTCGACCTGGGGAAGCTTCCCAAAAAGTACAGGGACCAGTACGCCGCGGCGGCCGCGGCGCAGCGGGCGGCGCGGGCGCAGCCGCAGTCGCAGCCGCAGCAGGAGCAGCAGCAGCAGCAGCAGCAGGCCGGCAGCGATGATGTGACTGCAAATGGCGCAGCGGGGCCGAGTGAGCAGCAGCAGCAGCAGCAGCAGCAGCAGCAGCAGCAGCAGCAGCAGCAGCAGCAGCAGCAGCAGCGGAGGCAGCAGCCGTGGGGGTCTGCGCCGGGCAGCGGCAGCGGCGCCGTGGCCGGCCCCAGCACCGGAAGCGCCGCCGCCGGCGGCACCCGCGCCGCGCCCGGCAAGCGCGCGGCCGGCGGCATCACCGCGCGTCTGCCCGGCACGGCGGCTTCCATGCTCGCCCCCGCGGCGGCGGCGGCGGCAGAGTCGCTGATACCCCGGGTGGAGCGCCCCAAGGCGCAGAGGATCGAGATCGCGCGGCAGCAGGCGGGCGGCGCGCCGTGGCCGCTCGCGGGCGGCGACGACGCCGGCCCCGGCGCCAGCGGCGGCGGCGGCGGCGGCGGCGAGGACGGGGACGGGGACGGCGGCCGGGAGGACCCCGCCGAGTCCGCCGCCGCGGAGCGCCTGCAGCTCGAGCTCGAGGCCGCCGCGGCCGACGCCGAGGCGGCCGCGGACGCGGCGGCCGAGGGCGCGATGGCGCTGGGCGCGGAGCAGGTCCGCGAGCTGCTCGCGTCCGCCGGCGCCGAGGGCCTCGACGCGCGCCGCCTGCTGGCCGAGGCGCTGGCGCTCGGCTGCACGATCAGCCCCGAGGCGGCCGCCGCGGCGGGCGCGGAGCTGCCGGGGCCGGCGGAGGTCGAGGCGGCGCGCGCCGAGGCGCTCGAGGCGTTCGACGAGCTCGCGGCCGCGGCCGAGGCGGAGGCGCGCGCGGGCGAGGCGGTCGGCGCCGCGCTCGAGCAGCTGGCGCGGGGGGAGGAGGAGGGCGGCGGCGGCAGCTGGGACGAGGAGGATGCGGAGGAAGACCCTTCCGCGGTGCGCGTGGAGGTGCCGCAGCCAGGCGGCAACAGCGGCAGCGGGACTGGCAGCGGCAGCGGTGGCGCGAGGAGCAGCGGCGGCGGTGGCGGCGGCGGCGTGCAGCAGGCGGGGCGCTCGCGCTCGTGGGGCGCGGGCTGGACGGGGCGCCGCCGCGATGGCGGCAGCGGCAGTGGCAGCGAGTGAGCTGGGCAGTGCTGCGCAGGCCCTGTGTGCACAGCGCATTACATTTGCACGATGCCGCCGGCGCGCATTTGACTCGTGTAATCCTCCGTCTCATCGAAGGGCTACCCTGGGGGTTGATGGCCTTTACTGCTGGCAGCAAGGGGTGCATGCCCCTGGCTGCAACCCTGCGCCCACATCTTTCAGCGTGCGCGCAGCAGATCAGCTGCCGCCTGAAACCCCACCCGCCGCGTCAGCGCGCCGCAGCGCGACGTGCCCGAGCGCGCCCCACGCCTTCGCCAGCGCCGGCGGCGGCGCCTCGAAGCCGGCGCCAATCGCGAGCTCCCGCACCCCTGACTCGAAGGCCTCCACCTGCTGAGCGGTGAGCTGCGACATGCCGCGCGCGCCCTCGATCAGCAGCGGCGCGCCCGGGGCCAGCGCGGCGGCGAGGCCGGCGGCGCCGCCGCGCGCCACGTGCGCGTGCATGCGGCCCACCGTTGCGGCGGCGAATGCGCCGCCGCCGCGCGCCGCCCTGCTGGACAGGGCCCGGCCCAGGTCCCCGGCAGCGAAACGGATGCGCGCCACCGCCAGCAGCCGCGACCAGGCCGCGGCGTCGGCGGCCGCATCGGCGGCGCGCAGCGCGTCGGCCGCCGCCGCTGCGCCGCCGCCGCCGTCGGCGCGCGGGCCTGGCTCCTCGCACTGCTGCTCGCGCCCGGCCGGGCTGCTCGCGGGCTGCTCGGCGGCGGGTGAGTTGGGCTGGGGGCCAGCAGCGCCGTCGGCGCCAGCCCCGCCCGAGATGTCCGCCTCGGCCATCGCCGCCGCGAGCTGCTCGACGCTCGTCGGCCCCCGCGCCGCCCTTGCGCGGTGCGCGCCGCCCGCGTCGCCCCCTTGCTCCGTGGCTGAGGTGCCAGCACCGATGGGGCCGCCGCCGCGCAGCATGCCCAGCATGGCCTGAGGTTTTGGGGCACCAGGCCGTTGCGGGGTGGTCTGTTCTCTTCCCAGGATGCGAGTTTGGATGCGGGTTTCAGCGCTGCAAACATATCTGCAGCCGCAGCTCTTTGCGCAGCGCACAAACCACGCGCGCGCGCATGTTGCCCCAGCTGCGCATGCACAGCCCCCCCTGCCGCACGCCAAGGGGCCCTCCCACCCTGACGTTGTGCTCCGCCACGTCCAGGGAGGTGTGCCGGAACTCGCGGTTCGCGGTGCTGAACAGCGCAGCGTCGGGCGCCAGCGGCGCCGCGACGCCGAAGCAGGCGAAGGGGCCGTCCACAACGTCCCCCCAGTAGCCAAACGCCTCGACGCTGCGGCCCACATCGCGGCCGGACCTGCAAGGCAGAAGGTTCACTTTGCGAGTCGGCCGGCTAGCGGGTGCGTTTCATGTTGTTTTTAGGGGGGCCACGCAATGGCGGCTGTGTCAGTGAGACCTGCGTGTGCGCATGTCCCGGCGCGCGCTTGAGCCCCCTGCCCCCTGCTGCCCGCCCCTCACCGGTCCTTGAACTCTTTGGTGCGCCCCCGCGCCGCCGACAGCAGGCTGGTGTTGGGCGCCTCGTACGCGCAGCCCCGCAGCTCGTGCGCCACGCCGGTGAGGCGCCAGTGCCTGGCAAGGCAGCGAGGGATGGGGCGGCGACCGGGCTGGGGCGGTCCATAGTTGCGCGCGCGCGAGGGCATTTCGGCCACCCGGGTGCAGGGCACGCCGCTGTTTGGCCTCATCAAGTTGCATGGCAAGTGGGTTTCATGCCAGCGGCGCGGCACCCGGCATCACCAGGGCACCCAGCGCCACAGACCTGAAGTGGTGGAAGTGAACGATGCTGCCCAGGGCGGGGTCGAGGTTGGGCGTGCCGCGGGGCGCCAGCCGCATGTGGTAGTCGTAATCCACCTGGGGGCGGTTTTGTTTTTTGGGGGAGTTTTGCACGCTTGAGAATAGTTGAGACCGGGCCCACACCGTCTCGCGACAGCCATCGTGCACCTGGGGCAGTCGATAAGTTTGCCAGCCACGTTCTGTGGCACCCGCGGGCAATTTGGGACGGGGACACCCCCTGTCCCCCAAATGCGGCGGGGCAAAAAAAGCGCACCACGTTGGCCCGCACGTCGTACCGATCGGCGTACCACCGGCGGCAGCGCTTGTCCCACGCCGCAGCCATGTCAAAGCCGGCCTTGGACCTCCACCGCCGCAGCGCCTCGATCAGCGCGTCCCGCTGCTGGTACCGCAGCAGCGACACGTCAAACAGCGCCGCAAGCCGGCCCGCGTCCCCCGCGCGGACGGACGGAGCCGCGCCCGGGGCGGGGCCCCGCTGGCGCGCGTCGGACACGCACGCAGTGTCGCGGCGCGCGGGGCCACCGCCGCCGCTGCCGCCGCCACCGCCGCCGCCGCCGCCGCCGCCGCCGCCGCCGCCGCCGCCGCCGCCGCCGCCGCTGGCCGCCTCTGAAAGCAGGGCCACCGCCTCCTCTAGGACCTTGCTGGCATCGGCTGCGGGGCAGGCCGCCATGCATGGCGCCGTTTGTGTTCCAAATGCACCCAAGCAGCAAATCCAACGAGACGGCAGGCCCATGCAAGGCGTGCGGCGCTTGCAGGGCAGCGCCCGCCCCGCCGCCCGAGCCATGCACCCCCCCTACCAAGCCAGTCCGCGGTGCGGCGCCGCAGCAGCGCGCTGCCATGCAGCTCGAGGAACGCCTCCACCCGCTCATGCGGCGGCGAGGCGCCGTCGAGCAGCGCGTAGAGCAGCAGCATGTGCCGCGCGAGCAGCTGCGGATCCTCCTCAAACACCACGATCTCCAGCGGCGGCGCGCCGGCGCCGCCGGCGTCCGGAAGGCCCGCGCCGGCCGCGCCTGCCGCCACCGCCGCCGCCGTCGCGAGCGTGGCAAGCGTGTGGCGGCAGTCGTAGGGGCAAACCTGCGCGGCGGGAGGCGCGGTGAACACCAAAGCAGCAGGGGCGCATGCGCGCGGCCGGTCTGTGCGCGAGGCCGGTCTGTGTCGATTTGCGCTGCCGCGCACTCGCCTGCAGCAGGGCTGCGCCGCCGCCCGTCGGTGCCTGCCTGCCGGCCTCAGCCCCGGCCAGCAGCTCCAGCAGGTTTACATAGGGCGACAGCCCCCAGAAGTGGTGGACTTGGTGGTCGTCCATGCCGCGGGCGGGCTGCGCAAGCTGCAAGCCCGATCTTTGACCGCGCACACGCAGCGCGAACAGCCGGACGCTTGTATCCAGGAGATCGGGTAGCGTGGGCTTTTTCATCGTCTCGCCCCCCTGGATTGGGCAGGCGCGACCAGGCGCGCGCCATCACACCCCGGTGCCTGCAAAGACTTGAACTTTGCAGACCGCACAGGAAACAGGCAGATATTGAAGCCGAGGGGTTCGTGCTCACCCGCAGAATTCATCCGGCACGGCACGGCAGCGCCAGCGCCAGCGGCGGCGGTGCAGCGGGGCCGCCCGGTGCTGCTGCCGCCGCTGCACGCCGCCGCGCGCCGCGCGCCACCCGCCACTCCCAGCGCCGTGAGGCGATGCACGGCCGCTGGACCGGCGTGCGCTCGCGGCAGTGGGGCCTGCGTTCGGGGGCAGCGACGCTGGTGCCAGTCCGGCACGCCGCCGTGCACGGCAGGCCCCCGCGCGAGCGCAGCAGCACGGCTGTCGCGGCAGCAGCAGCGGCGGGAAAGCGCGGCGGCCCCGGCCAGGACCGCCCCGCGCGCCGGCCCCGCGCCCCTTCGGACTGCGCCTCTATCGCCGCGCTTCAGCAGCTCGTTTCGGCGGCGGGGCGGCGGCGGCAGCGCCCGTCTTGGTACGCAGCGGCCCTGTCGCAGCTCGCGCGCATCGCCGGCGCCGCCACCGGCGTCGACGACGGGACCCCTACCGCGTCTGCAGGCCTCGCGGCCCGCCGCCTGGCGCTTGACCTTGCGGGCGGGCTCCAAAAGCGCACGGGCGGCGCGGGCCCCGCCGAGCTCGGCACCGCTGTGACGGCCCTCGCGCGCGCGCAGCGGCACGTGCCCGAGCTGCGGCCGCCGCTGCAGGCGGCGCTGCGGCAGCTCGAGGCCGCGGCGGCTGTGGCAGCTGTGGCTGCTGCAGGCGTGCTGGACCCTTCTTGGGATGGTGCCGCGCTGCTGGCGGCTGCCCGTGGCCTCACAGATGCAAAGGAGGCAGGGGAGGAGCCTGCCCCCGGAGCCGTGGCTGCCATTGCCGCCGCGTCCTGCGCGCTCGCGCTCCGCGGCGGTGACGCCCCTGCCCAGGTGCACACAGCTTTGGTTTCTGTGTGCAGCGCCCTTGAAACCCCCATTGACGCTCACTGCGCGCAGTCATACTCCCTTGGCGTCGAATTGGGCACCAGCTTTGGCCCGCACCTCAACCGTTCCTGCACGCCCCCTTTCCGCGCAGGACACGGCTGCCGCTGTCTGCGCCCTGGCGCAGCTGGACCACTTTGATGCCCCCTCCCTGCTCGCTGCGTCTGCCGCCCTCTGCGGCACGCCCCGCGGGGACGGCGGCGCGGGCCCGGGCCCGCCCCGGCCGCCGCTGGCGGCCCTCGAGCCGCCGGCGGCCGTCTCGTTTGCGCACGCGCTCGCCCGCCTCGCGTGGCCGTGCCCCCCGGCGCTGCGCGCCCTGGCTTCTCTGGCCCAGGACGATGCCTGGCTGGAGGCTTTGGATCCACGAGGCCTGGCCGTGCTCGCATGGGCGGCTGCCATGCAAGGCGTGCTTTCGGATGCGGCCGAGTCGGCCGGCGCTGCCTGCTGCCAGGAGGTCGGTACCAGTTCAAGCGGCGCTGAGTGGCCGGCGTGTGCGGACGTGTATGCATGCTGCGTGCATGCTCTGGCGGCCCGGCCCGGCGCGACCAATGGCCTGAGTCTGCAGTGGGGTGCGCAGCTGCACCAGGCTCGCGTGCTGCTGGCATCCGGCCTCCGCAGCGGCACCCCTGCAACGGCTGCCGGCGCCGGCAGGGACGCTGCCGGCTCTGGCAGGGCGCCGCTGGCGCAGCACCCAGACCTGTTGCTGCTGCACTCTGAGCAGGCGTGGGAAGCTGCGCAGCGGCGCAAGACGGTCTCGGCCACGCAGCGTGACGTGTGGCAGGTGCTTGGGGCGTCCGTGGTGTGCGAAGTGGCGCGGTCATGTGGGGACGCTGGGGATGTGCCCCTGCTTTTGCGCAAACACGTCAGCAAGCCATGGCGCGCAGTCAACCTCCGCGGCCCCCAACCCCATGCGCAACCAGTTTTTGACGCGCGACCTGGGCGTCGGCGCCTCCCTCGAGGCCCCGGCCGGCGCCGGCGCGGCGGGGCTGACGGTCGACGTGGCGCTCAGCGCCGAGGCGGCGGCGCAGGCGTTCGAGGCTGCTTCGGGCACGCTCCCAGCTGGCTTGGACGGCGCGCCGGTCGCGCTCGAGGTGGACGGCCCATCGCACTTTGCCTCGAACGGCGCGCGCGCGCGCCTTGGCCCGACCGTCGCGCGCGACTGGCTGCTGGCGCGCCTCGGCTGGCGCGTCGCGTCGCTGCGCGAGTGGCCGGCGGGGGGAGACGCGGGCGCGCGGCGGCGCGCGCTGGCCGAGTGCCTGCAGCGCGCCGCGCCGGCGTGCAGGCCGGTCTAGCAGCTCTTAGTGTCGTGTAACCTGGTTGCATGCCCACGGACTGATCCAGGCCCTAGGGTTTGCGCAACCCTGACCGAGCTTTTGCACCGTGAATTGCCGCCCATGACGCGCCCATGAGTGATGCCTGAGATGCAGGCATCCTCCCTCATCGTCCCTCCAACGGGCAGGCCGTCGGCACAAACAATAACTTTATGGGTTCTTACCACGTCGTACCCGCGAGCGCCACGCTAGAATCGTCATAATCGAGGGCCAAGCGGTGATCCCTCCGCCAGGGGCCGCCCTGAGCGCGGTTGAATAGTGTCGCATATAGCGCGCTTTTGAATAGGGTCGCGGCGCGACTATCCCGTCCGGGCGACCCGATCCTGGACTGCCAACACTCGAGGGTTGCGTGCACGGATCCGCCGCACGGCAGTTCGTACGCCGCGAAAGCACGAGATAAATATGGGACCCTGCGCGTCGTCCCCGGCGATGGGCGCGAGGCCGCTGGGTGGTGCGCCGCCGCGCGCCGGGGGCATGGCCTCAGCGCACGCCGGCGCGCGGCGAAAGGGGCTAGGCGGCAGCGGCGGCAGCGGCGGCAGCGGCGGCAGCTTGGTCACCAGTCCAGACGTGGAAGTGGAGGTGGACGATCAGGACGTTGGCAGCATCACACCGCCGCACTGCGGCGACCAGGGCGAGGCGGGGGCGGGCGGCGGCGAGGCCACCGGCCTGCAGCTTGCTTTGCTTGAAGAGGTGCGGGCGCGCGCCAACCGCCAGGGGCTTGCTGGGTCTGCCCGCCAGACGGCAGGCCAACGGTGCACCGCGCCGTGCGGCAAGCCGAGTCTTGCAGCAGGCACGGGGGTTGAGAAGCAGCACCCCCCCCCCCCCCCCCCCGCTCTGTCGTTTCCAGGTCAATGGACTGCAGCAGCGGCTGGGGCTGGTTAACACCACCCCGCTTCTTGGGCTGGCGGAGAGCGCTGAGCTGCTGACCAAGCATTTTGAGACCGACCTGGCAGCGTGGGTGTCTGCACACGAGGGGGAGTGCTTGCCGCCTGCGGTCGCCTGCAGGCGCCGCCCAGTCAACGCCTGCCATGTTGAGGGATCCCCGTGCATGGGACGGGGGCAGCCGTACGCACAAGCTCACTTCAACAGCTCCTGACGCCTGCCCACCCCAATGCCCCATCGCCCCCTTTTCGCAGGATCTGGGCCTTTCCGTCTGGCGACCCCACAGCCGCTGTGCTCCTTGCCTCGTATGGCCACGGCGCGTCCGTCCTGCAGCGCTGCATTGTCAGCCGCGTCGCCGACGCGAGCCCCTGCCGCGCGCGCACGCTGGGAGCTGTGGCCGTCTACGAGGCCCGCGATGCCGCGGTGAGCTGAGGTTGGACTGGGGAGCGAGCAGGGGCCGAGCGCCGCTTGGTGTGCTGCATGTGGAATGCATAGCTGTTGGAGAAGGGCACACAGCCAGCTCACGCCTGCATATGCCGTGCTGCAAAGAGCCGAAACCTGCAACCCCAACGCAACCCCATACCCAGGCCGCCTCCAGCCTGCCCCTGGATCTGCAGCAGCTCCACCAGCTGACTGGGGCCACCCGCTTTGCCGTGGTGCCGATCGGCCCGGCCGAAGCTCCGCTGGGTGCGCTCCTTATTGCGCACGGCCCCGACGGCGCGCCATGGGACCGCAGGTGCGCACGTGCCGCGCATGCGGGCTGCCAGCATCTGCGCGCGTGCCACGCATTGCAGCCGCATGCGCATCTGAAGCTGGCGCCACAGCCATGCGGTCATGTGCTTCCTCTATGATGCTCAACCCGCCAGCTGATGAATATCGGCCGCTGCGCCTCAATCTCCTTGCGCCTGCAGGTGGCAGGTGCGGCTGCAGGCGGCGAGCATGGGCCTCATGCAGCACGTGCGCGCGCCGCCGGCGCAGCAGATAGCATCGCTTCTGGTGGCGCTGGACGAGGCCCAGGATCCGGTGGCCCTCATCAGCGTGCTGCTCCAGGTGCAACAGCGCATGCACGCGCGCTGCATGTCTGCACTGCTCGCATGCCTGCACAGCGGCGGAGGCGGGCAGCCTGGGCGGCCGCAGCGCATGGGCCCGCGCATGCGCATCGTTTTGCTGACCCATCGCCCCCTGCAAAATGCCGCAGTCCGCCCCGCGCTTCATGCTGCGCGCCACCAGCCTGCACATGCACATGCGCCTCGCGCTCATGCGCTGGCCCGTGTCGGCGCAGCCCTGCGCGCTGCTGTTTGAGACCGCCAGCCCCTTCCCCGAGTGCGGCAGCAACATCGGCGCCGGCAGCAGTGGCGGCGGCAGAGCGACGGGCGTGATCACGCACTCGGGAGACGGCGCGGCCGGCGTGATCGCGACAGATCTGGAAGACCTCAGCAACACGCTGCTGCTGAGCGTTGTGAAGCAGCAGCAGGCGCGGTTTGTGATAAACTGCGCACAGTACTTTCAGGTGGGGATCTCTGCATGCTCTTTGTCCTTGTCCCTTGGCCAAGCCCACGCGCATGGGGTGGCGTGCACTCGCCTGGCGTCCACGCGAGGGGGCCGCAACCTCCCCACCTAAACCAGCCGCCGACCCGCTCACCCCTGCACCGCGTGCACCGCCACGACTCCTCCGACAGGCCTGCGCGCGTCCCGCCCGCGACATCCTGTCGCGCGGCTCAGGCCTGGTCTCCTCCCTGGTCGTGGTGCCGCTGCTGTCGCCCGACCCCTCGGCCGCCGGGCCGCTGGGCGCGATCTACTTTGCCAGCGAGGCGCAGGCCGACGTTGGGGAGATCAAAGACACGCTGCTGGTGGGGACGGCGGCCTCTGGGGCTTGTTGGCTTGGGGTCCTGGGGCCTGGGGGGCTTGGCTTGGGCCACAGCGCGCCGCCGCAAGTGGGTCGTCTGCCGGGAGCATACACTGCAGTCAGCATCACGCCGACGCCAGGTAGGCCAAAAAGCCCCCAGGCAACAGGCTTGCCTAGGTCGCATGCCCATGGGAAAGCTTCAAAACCAACTGCAACCCCAGGGCTTCATCCACGGCGTGACGCCGATGCTGGTGAACAAGCTCGCCGGCCGCGCAGAGCTCCTCGCCGCCATGCTGGCCTCTGCAGCGCGCCGGCGCGCGAGCGGCAGCTTCTCCCCCTCCTGCGCCTCGCCCAAGGACTCCCTGGGGACGGCCACAGAGCGCATGCCACCGTGGCTCGGCGGCGAGAGCAGCGACGACGCCTTCACCGACCCGGGCGCAGACGCTGCTGCGGCTGCGGCGGGGGGAGCACCGGCTGGGCCTGCGCTGGGCAGCTCGCCGCGCACGCCGATCCCCCGCGTGGGCAGCTCCAAGCGCCTCAACACAGAGGCCATGCTCAAGGTGAGCGCCGGCCACGCAGCCTGGGGCGCTGCGGGAGCACCTGTGCCCCTTGGCCCACAAAAGGCTTTGTGATACCAAGCCGTGGTGGCAGCCCGTTGCATGCGCCCGTCCCCTAGCGGTGTCTGAGTGCCGCTCCTCTCATAGCCTGCAACCTCTCAACCCGCAACCACATCCCGCGCCAACCCAAATGCGCCCCACCCCGCAGCTGGTGCAGAGCGAGGTGCGCAGCGCGCGCTACCGAGCCGCTGAGCTGGCGCTGGTGCCCGAGTTGGTGGTGGGCGAGCGCCTGGGGCAGGGCGGATTTGGCATGGTCTACAAGAGCGCGTGGCACAAGGTCCCAGTCGCGGTCAAGGTGGGGGCTTGTGGGGGTGGGGGCGGGCTGCCGACTGCATGCCGTCGCCTCGAATTGGTCGGCGGCAAGCTCCGACTTCTGGTTGAAAAGTGCACTGAAAAACACTCGCACACACAAACGCGTGCGCGCCCCCGCAAAAACCACACACCACGCAGGTCATGCACGCGCGCCGCAGCGAGGCAGAGGCGATGCGCGACGCCGTGGAGCTGGCGGTGCTCAGCAGCGTGCAGCACCCCGCCATTGTCAGCGTGTACGCCACGCTCACAGACATGGTGGAGGTCTCAGACGGTGAGCCCGGGCCCGCTCGATGCTGGCCCGGCAGCGCCCGCCGCCGCTTTCGCAGGCTGTGTGGCGAGTGGGCCGGAGTGGGCTGCCGCAGCGTTGCATATGCAAACCCAGCAGCGCTCAAGCCGCTCCAGACCTGGACAACAGCCCAGCCAACCCATCCGCGCCGCATACGCTTGCTGCCCTGGCCCCAAATCCCTCCCCCAGGCGACAGCTGCGGGTCGGCAGAAAACTGCCTGGGCCCAGGCACCAAAATGCGCTTCAGGCGGCTCGCGCCCCACGAGGACCCCACGGGCCTACTGCCAACGGTCAACATCCTGGTCATGGAGGTGATTACTAATCGCACATTGCTGATATTTCGGTTGTTTCAGAAACGGGCTGTGCGGTCTGGCCTGGCCGTCGTTGAGTGTGGCAGTGAGCTGTTGATAAAACATGTATGTGGGCCAATGTATGTGTGAGATGTCAAAGCCTCGATGATTAACCCAGCCCACCCTCCTGCCGCGCCGCCTCGCCCCGCCCCGCCGCAGCTCTGCGACCGCGGCTCCCTGCACCACGCGCTCCGCGCCGGCGCGTTCCACCGCTCGCTGCCCGGCGGCGCGGTCGGCGTCGACGTGCGCGCGGTGCTGGAGGTGCTGCAGCCCGTTGCGCACGCGGTGCGGTTCCTCCACGCCATACGCCTCGTGCACGGGGACATCAAGGTCAGTGCCGCGGGGCTGAGTGGGGCGGGGTGGGGGCTGTCACGGCTTGTGGGGGCTGGGGCTGGCGGGCGGATGCCGTGTGCCGCGCGTGCAGCATCACGTGCGTAGCTGTGCATGCCACGCCCGAAAAGGCACCCCAAATGGCCTCAGCAAATGACACAGCCGCCTTCCAGGCCACCAGACCACCGCACACCGCCTGCCCCCGCCCCGCTCCAACCCACAGTTGGACAACATTTTGCTAAAGGCCGACCCATCACGGCGCATTGGCATGGTTCCAAAGGTGCGCCCTTCTTGCTTTGCTGCTGGTCAATCCATGCAACCCGTCCGCACCCTTTTGCAGGCAATGCTTCTGGCTCGCCCCTGCCCATCAGCCAGTGCCCTCTTCTGGGCCGAGCCAGACGGGACCCAGGCGCCCTGGCCCGCCTCAAACCAGCCTCTTCCAACCCCAATCACCCTTCCAACACCACACTCGCCCTTCCAACACCACACTCACCCATCCCGCGCGCCCCACCCCATTCAAACGCCCGCCGACAGCTGGCCGACTTTGGCCTGTCCAAGCTGCTGAGCCACGACACCGACGCCAGCGCCGCGCACGCCATAAACCTCAGCGGCGCCGGCACGGTCACCCACCTCGCGCCCGAAATGTTCACGGCCGGCTCCCGCGTCACCACCGCCGTGGACGCCTTCGCGTTTGGCGTTGTCATGTGGGAGTGCTACGCGGGCCGCCGCGCATACGCGGCCGAGGGCCTGGCCGCCCCCCAAATCGCGGCCCAGGTCGCGCGGGGCACGCTGCGGCCGCGATTCCCTCCGCACACGCCGGCGGCGTACCAGGGGCTGGCAGAGGCGTGCTGGGCGGCGGACCCGGCGGCGCGGCCGGGGCTGGGCGAGGTGTGCGCGCGGCTGGAGGCGCTGGCCGCGGAGTTCGAGGCGGCGCCGCAGGCGCCGTGAGCGAGCCAAAGGGCGATGAAAAGGCCGCCGCGGCGCCAGAGCCGTGGTGCTGCAGCCGCGGCTGAGGCCGCGGCCGAGGCACGGCTGGTTGCGGGGCACGAAATTGCGTGCCGTCGAGGGGCGCGCCACAACCGCCCGCGGCCGCGCTGTTCTGTTGCGCGTTGCTAGGCATCTCGTCCTTTTCCCTCGGCCTCTTTCCGCGCGAGGCTGCGCTTTTTTCGCATCATGAACTGCAGGTTCCACCTTGTCAGACTCCTCTGAATGCTTCTCCTCTCATGCACGCCAGCATAGACACGCGCTACCCACCGGCTAGCCCCACGCCCTGCCCTGTATGGTAGTGAGGCGGGGGCGGCCCATTGCACCGCCCATGTGCGCAGTGTGCTTAATCGCTCCCGCAACAGTTTCGCGCTGCCCTGATCTCTGGCTTTCCATTGACTACCGTGACGAAATTCCACACCTCTTTGCCCCACGAATATGGGCAGGCCCGAGGCGCCGCGCCGCCCCCCATGCACGCTGGCTGCGGCGGTCACGGCTGGGCGCCCTCTTTGCATTTGTACGTGTTTCCTTGAATGGCGCGCATGCCCAGGCGGCGCGCCTGCCGGCTGCCACGCCACACTTCAGGGTCGTGCCGCCTGATGAGCGAAAGAATCGCAGGCGCCTGCCCGCGCAGGCTCCGCCGAGCTTGGCACACCCTTGCATGGTCTCCTGGGGCCCCCATCCTTTGCCTTCCCCGCACTGCTTCCGTTCGCTTGCCCGTTCACACACTCGCACGCGCACACACACAAGGCACGCACGCCGCTGCTGTTTGCGGCGGTGCTGGCGGCTTGAGCCACCGAGCACAGCGCACCGGCGTTGATACCCCTCACCTAGCCCGGCTTTACAGTCTCGAGGGTTTCCAAGCGCCCCCCCCCCCCGCCTGTGTCTGCGTGATTGCAGCCAAGCTCAGAAACAACAACGAATAAACTGCCCACACCACCCACAAGGCCGCCGACGCCCGCCACAGCGGCCCTCGCGCTGCAAGCCCAACTGTCCCTGGCCATCACGCCTGCACTTTCCGACGGGGTGCAGCCCCTGGCACCCCCTTTCGATCGCAACGAGCTTCAGCAGAATGAGCGCGGCGCGGCTTGCAGGATTGTGAAGTGCTCCACCGATGCCGCGCGCCACCCCCACTCACGCCCTTTGGCAGCACTGTTTGAGGCCGCTGCGGCTGGCCTTTGCCTGCTTCTGAGCCCAGTGCTGCAGCACCTGTACGCGTGCACAAGCGCACACAAAACGCCGCCGATGCGGCCAGCCCCAGCGCATTGCCCCGAATAAGAATCGAATCCCCCGTCAAGGCAAAGATGGCGCATGCGCCCAGGCCATCCGCCCCCGAGCCGCTTGAAACGATGCTTTGAACGTGCCACACACGGCATTTGCGCGCGCGCGTTGCTTTGCTTGTATAGCTTGCTTCAAGCCCTCCCAAGGAAGACGGTGTGTTAACGCGGCGTCACTTGCTGCGCTTGCGCTGTGCCTGTTGTGCCCCAGCCACACTACTCCAAAGCTCAGCACTGAAGCTGCTTGCATGCAGCTGGAAGAGCGACATGCCCCCCTGCGAGCGCCGTCTCTGGCGGACAGGCTTGCAATCAACGATGGCTTGCAAGCGCACGCCGCTGGACGCCCCAGAGCGACGCACTCGGCTTTGACACACGTGCTGCAGCCGGCCGTGCATGTAATACATACGTCGCATTTGAAGCTCGCAGCACTTCTCGGGGGGATGCAATCGCGTGCGCAGTTCCGCTGCGGGGCATCGCGGGCCAGCGGCGGCCGGTGGGTGCCGAGTGCCGCCGGCGCGCTCAGAAGTAGGGCTGGCGTGATGAAGCTTGGGCCGTTACATCTTTCGCCGGCAAGAATTAGCTTTGAACCGCCAGAGCCGGAGCCAGATTTGGAGCCGGAGATCAGTCGCGCGCAACGATCTTGCAGGCCGGTTGTAACAACGTCGCCGTGGCTATCGAGCTACCAGACGCCAGCTGACAAGGAGGCGAAGCTCTTCCACCTGCTGCTCGCTGCCTCCAACGCGCCAGCCGTGCCGGGCGCCGCGTCGGCGGCTGTTCCGCCGCCTGCGCCCGCCGCCGCCGCTTCCTCGCCGGACCCACGGGCCGCCCAGCAGCCAGCTATGGCATCTGAAGCAGACGTCGGCATCACGCAGTTTGCGACGCCGGGGCTCTGCGGCTTTACGTGCCTCATAAAGCACAGGCGCGCGGTGGCCAACTGAGGGGGCGGAGGCTCGCAGCCGTGCGAATCTGCAGACTGTGCGGTGCTGCGCCACCCTGCACGGATGGTTGACCTGCGCCCCAAGCGCCGCGCGCTGCCCAACCAAGTGGCGCCGCCCAAGCCGCGGTTTGCGGCCGCCGCCCCCTGAACCGCGGCGACTGTAGGCTTACTGCGCCTTTTTGCTGCCTGAAAACCCGCCCCCCGGTAGGTACTCCGATTTCCAGGTCTCCGAAATCGGCCCCGACGGCGCCGTCGCGCGCCTAACCTCGACGGCATTCGTCCCCGAGGCGCGGCGCGCCGCCGAGGCGGCCGACGCGCGCCGCGGGGACCTGACGGCCGACGGCGCCGCCGCCGCGGCGTCGGAGTTTGAGGGGATTGCGGGGCGGGAAAATGCGGAGCGGCTGAGGGCGTTTTTGGAGGCTCTGCTGGCACGGCAGGAGGCTTCGGGGGACGCCGCGGCGGGCGGAGGGGACGGGGAGCCTTTGTCCGCCACGCTGCTGCCGCTGGCAAGCAGGGAGGCGCGTACGGTGAGCACGCGTCTGGCCGCGCGTCAATATGCAGCCCCCTGAACCAGCAGGAGAGCAGCAGCCGCGCACCAACATTTGCTGCGCTTGCGCCGCTCCTCCTGCCGCCGGAGCGCAGAGCCTCAAACCTCAACCCCGGTGCCAAACCCGCCGGCCCCCGCCACCGGCAGGCGGTGCACGCCTTTGTGCGCTCCGACCCCCGCCTGCCCCCGCTGGCCTCGGATGCCGTGGAGGACCCCGCTGGCAGCGGCGAACGCGCGATCCAGATCACGCCCCGCGCGCCCGAGGCTGGCGGCGGCCGGGGCGGCCGGGGCCGTGGCGGGCCGGGGCAGGGCCAGAAGCGGGGGCGTGGGGAGTGGCAGCATGATGGGTGGCCGGGCGGGTCTGGCAGGCGGTACGTCAAGTTTGTGCTGTACAAGGAGAACATGGAGACACAGGCGAGCCTCAAGGCCTTGCGCATGTGCATGTGCGCCGGTGCATGTGCATGTGCGCCGGTGCATGTGCATGTGCATGTGCATGTGCGCTTGCCTCTGCCACCTATCGGCCTCATCCACTGAGGGATTGCCTTGAGCTCATTACCCAAGCCCGTCCGTGACCATGCGCCTGCCCCGACATCAACAGGTCGCCCTAAACATGCTGTCGGGCCTGCTGGCCGGCGCCGCCGACGTCCGAGGCGGCTCGCGCGGCGGCCGCCGCGGCGGCCGAGGCGCCCCCGCCGCCGGCGCGCGCGGCGCGGGCTTTGGGATTGCGGGCACCAAAGACAAGCGCGGCATCACTGCGCAGTGGGTGACGCTCTTCAAAGTGCACCCCGCGCGCCTCGCGGCGCTCAACGGCAGGCGAGCCGCGCGAGCACGCCGCCCTCGGCTTGCGCGCAAAATGTTCTTCTCTGCCCTCAGTGTGCGCGCTGTTGTGCTGCCTGCGCCTGTATGCTCCCATTGCAAGTTTCTTTTTGAGCATTCCCTCACGCCCTCAAAGCGCCCAAAACCCATTTGTCCACCACCACACCCGTTTTCACTCTCCAGGCTGCGCGGCATCAAGCTGGGAGACTTTGACTTTGCACCGGAGGGGCTGCAGCTCGGGCAGCTGCTCGGCAACCGCTTCCGCCTCGCGCTTCGGGACGTGCGCGGCGCTGACGAGGCGCAGGCGAGTTTTGGGGGGCGCGTTTGGGTTCGTGCACGCTTGATCGGCCCCGCCAAAACTGCGCGCCTGCGCCTGCGCCCGGCAGCTTGCGGCTGTCAGGCCTGCTTCTCTGCCGCCTGCAGCAAGCCCCGGTTAACGCCCAACAGCCCTCTCATGCCGCGGCAATGCCCCCTCGCAGCTGGAGGCCGCGTGCGCCGCAGTCAAAGCCAGGGGGTTTGTGAACTACTTCGGAATGCAGCGTTTCGGCACCGGCGGCGCGCCGACACACGCCGTCGGCGCGCTGCTGCTGCGGCGCGAGTGGGAGGCGGCGGCGCGGCTGCTGATGGCGCCAGGCGTGGACGACTGGCAGGAGGCTGCCGAGGCCCGCAGGCTGTTTTTGGAGAAGGGAGACGCGCAGGTGGGCGTCGGGGGTGCTTGCTCGCATCCCATGGCGCTTGTATGGCGCGTGCATGCCTTGCATGCCGCATGCGCCGCCATGCAAGCCCCATGCACGCCATACCGCCCACAGTCTTGGGCTGCATGGGACGCTGCGCAAGTCAATCGCGCCCCGCCACCCCTCAACAACGCCCAACAGGCCGCGTTGGATCGGCTGCCGCGGTTCCTGGTTGCAGAGCGCGCCATGCTGTCCGTGCTGGCGGGCGGCCGCGGCGGCGGCCGCGGCGGTCGGGGCGGCGGCCGCGGCGGCGCATTTGGCGGGCGCGGCAGAGGGGGCCAGCAGCGACAGGAGGAAGGGCAGCCGCAGACAGGGGACGGGGAGCAGGTTGAGCAGCAGCAGCAGCAGCAGCAGCAGGCGGCCGCTGCACCCCCGGACTGGGCCGCCGCGCTGTCCGCCGTGCCGCGCACGCTGCGCATGATGTACCTGCACGCCTGGCAGTCGCGCCTTTGGAACGCAGCGGCCAGCGAGCGCGTGGCGCGGTTTGGTGTGGCCCGTGCCGTTGAGGGCGATTTGGTGCTTCTGCCGGCAGCGGGCAGCGGCGGTGGCGGCGGCGGCGGCGGCGGCGGCAGCGGCGGCGCGGACGAGGCCGACGGCGAGGCGCGCGCCGTCGGGGCGAGCGCGGCTGAGGCCGGCGCGGCAAGCGGTGGAGGCGCTGGCGCCGAGGGAGGGGGCGTTGATGAGCTTGAGGCCCTCTATGCAGACGGGGACGACGGCGGGGCCGAGGGCGAGGGCGAGGGCGGGGCCGAGGGCGAGGGCGGGGACGAGAACGCAGCTAAGCGGCCGAGGCGCGAAGCTGCCGGCAGCGGGACCGAGGGGGATGGCGGCGGCGCCGCCGGCGGCGACGGCGGGGCCGGCGCTGAGGCCGCAGCCGGCGGCGACGCGGCGCCCACGCGCGGCGCGGCGGCGCGGCTGGCGCGCGTGCACATCGTGACGGCGGCAGAGGCGGAGGCGGGGCGCTTTGGCATCGGCGACGTGGTGCTGCCGCTGCCGGGGTATCAGGTGCGCAGGCCGCGCCTTTGCCGTGCATTCTCCACCTTTTTTGGGACCCCACATTGCCGCGCGGCGCGCTTGACAAGCGTCTCATCTTCTGGCGACGCCCTCATAAACCCCACCGCCGTTGGTGCTTCGCCCCCTGCAGGTCATTTACCCAACCCACTCGGCCGGCCGGGAGCTGTACCGGCGCCTCGCAGCCGAGTCTGGCGTTGACCTGGAGAGCGGCGCCGCGCTGCCGAGGCCCGAGCCGCCGCAGCAGCAGGGACAGCAGCAGCAGCAGCAGACGGCGGCGGGGGTGCGGCTGGCCGCGGAGTTTGACCTGGCATCAGTCAGCGGTGACTACCGGCGGCTGGTCCACATCCCCGCCGACCTGGACTGGCGGGCAGTCCGGTACAGCCACCCAGACCAGGAGGCACTGCTCTCGACGGACTGGGAGGCACTCGTCGCACGCCAGCGCGCCGACGCCGATGCGGCGGCAGCGGCGGCGGCGGCTGACGCTGCTGCTGCGGCCGCGGCGGCGGCGGCGGCGGAAGACCCCGGGGCGGGGGGGCCTGACGGCGGCGACGCGCTGCCGCCGCCGCCGCCGCTGGCCGGGTGGCCCGACGGCGCAGCGGGCGGGCAGCAGCCCCCGCGGCCGCAGCAAGGGGTGCCGCAGCAGGCGGAAGGCCAGCAGGCGGGGGCCGGGGACTTCCTGGGCCTGCTTTTGGAGTTTTCCCTGCCCCCTTCAAGCTATGCCACCATGCTGCTGCGGGAGCTGACTCGGGAGTCCACCACAAAGGCCGACCAGAAGGCCAAGTCGCTGCGCGGCCGCGCCGGCGCGGGCGGCGCGGAGGGCGAGGGCGCCGAGGCGGCGGACGGCGAGGGCGCCGGGCCTTCAAATTAGGCAGGGGTGTCTGCGGGGTGAGGGAGGGTGGACGGTGATCGTGTAAAGGCTGCGCACTCTGGGCACTTCAGCGCGGGCGCAGTCCGGGTGGGCGCAGTCCGGGTGAGTGCGGCGGCAGCCGCGCGCACCTGCAGGACCCACGCGCACCGCACCGGGTGATGCTGAAGCTAACTTCGATTCAAATCGCTTGGCATTCACATTGTTTACGGTATCAGACGCAAAGGAGCTGTGCCCGCTGCACGGTCCGCCGAGTGGCTTCATCGTTTGCAGCTCCGGCGGGGCTGGCACGCTTACTCAAGGGTCTTAAATCATGCAGAGTACCGTTTAATACCAATTCGAGACCAGTGCGGCGAGTGCCGCTGCCAGGCGAGCTGCGGCTTCGCCTCTTCGCGCCAGAACATCCCGTGGCCCCGCAATAGGGGCTGAGCCCGCTTGAAACGATAGTCGGCCCATAATAAAAGAGGATGTTCCCCGCCCCAGGCGCTGCGGCACGCCTCGGGCGCGCGCAAGCAGCGCCGCGAGCGCCGCTGGCCTCCGTGGCGCTGGGCCTTCTGCTCGCCGTGGGCTGCGCCCTCCCTGCGCTTTCTCAAGGTGCGGCAAGGGCGGTGGCGCGCGTGCCGGCTCACGCCCGAACATGAAGCAGTAGTTTGCGGCACCTGTGCGCCACATGCAGCGGCATAGTCCCCGCCGCACGCGCAAAACCCCAGCAGGGACGCCCCGGCTGGTCACTTTTGACGAGCTGCCGCCCTCACAAGAGCCGGCGCCGCTCGTCAGCTTCGCCGGGCTGGTCTGGAGCGGCGCCAGCGTTGTCGCTGCGCAGCACGCCGGCGCCAAGGCCCCCGCCGCCGGCGCCGTCTCGGCCCCCAACGCGGCCGTGTTCCAGCCGGCGGCGGGGCCCGCGGCCGTAGAGGCGCCGGGGGGCCCCGGCCAGCTGTTTGCGCCGTTCAGCGGGATGTTCACTTTCCTGGAGGACCAGGACGACCCCGGCAGGTGCGCTGCCAAGGCGTTTACTCAGCCGCTGTACATTACTGCATGCAAACCACCGGCGTAGTACTGGTACTGTTCAACACGCACCGACCCAGGTGTTCAGGCGCACACGGCAGCACTATTGTGTGCGAGAAGCTCTGGTTGCTGACCCGCCGACCCTCCCAAACCGCAACAGGTCGTCGGTGCGCGTGGAGCTGACCGGGTTTGACCCCGCCGGCGAGCTGGCGGCGCGCGTCGACGTCGTCCTCTTCAAATCCGCGCCCTACAAGGTAAGGGCTGGGGGCGCGCCCATCCGCAAAGCTTTGTCTGTGTTTTAAACAGGCCCGGTGCTGCTGCGCTGCGCCAAGTGCTGCGGACCTTGTCCGCGCGCCCCATCGGCACTGCCCCGCCGGTGCGTGGAGCGCTCTCTTCCGACCAAAACGCCAAACCCCTTCAGGTGGACTTCCCCTCCTCCTTCCGCGTCGGCATCAAACGGCTGACGCTCGTGCCCACCGGCGGCGGCAGGCCGGTCATCTCATTGGACGACCTCAACGCAGTCCTGCCG
This sequence comes from Raphidocelis subcapitata, assembly GCA_003203535.1. Classification (NCBI taxonomy): domain Eukaryota; kingdom Viridiplantae; phylum Chlorophyta; class Chlorophyceae; order Sphaeropleales; family Selenastraceae; genus Raphidocelis; species Raphidocelis subcapitata. Next base: position 8,477 of record BDRX01000200.1, on the reverse strand, counting down.
CCGCCGCCGCCCGCCGGCGGCGCGCCGGGCGCGTTGCAGCCGCCGCCGCCGCCGATCGCCGACCCCGCGGCGCAAGCGCCGCCGCAGCTGCCCGCCGGCGCGCCCACCGGCGCGCCCGGTGCCGCGCCGGCGCCGGAGCCTGCTCCGTCGGCGTCGACGCCGGTGTTGGCTGCTGCGCCAGTGTTCGCGGCGCCTTTGCCGGCAGCCGCGCCGGTGCCGGCACAGGCGGCGGCCGAAGAAGCCCCCATCAACGCCACCGCGGCAGCCCCCGCCGACGCCGCCGTGCCGGCGGCGCTGCCGGCAGCTGCCCCTGCCACCCCTGCTGAGGCTCCTCCCGCCGCTGCCAGCCCTGTCGCTGCCACCCCTGCGGAGGCCCCACCCGCCGCTGCCAGCCCTGCCCCTGGCGCCGCGAGCCCCGCGGCACAGCAGAGCGACGGCGCGGCGCCGGCTGCGGCCGCGGCCGATGGCGCGCCAAATGGCAGCAGCGCCGCCGCCGGCGATATCGGCAAGCCAGCCGAGGGCCAGGCAGTCATGCGGATGGAGACCGCCGCAGTTTCGCGCCCGCCGCGCGGCGGCCGTGCCGCCCCGGCCGCCGCTCCCCGCCCCGCGGCCCTGCCCCTGCCCTCGCCTCTGCCCTCGCCCCCGCCCGCGGCGGAGGCGCAGCCGGGCGCGGCGGCGGCGCCGCGCCACGAGGCCCCCCCCGCGGCGGCCACCCAGATCACCGCCGTCCCGGCAGCGGCAGCCGAGCGGCCGCCGCTCCCCCCGGGCGCCGTCCTGCTGGACTTTGAGGACATAAAGACCGGCGCCGAGGGCGGCGCCTTTGTCTCTTCCTATTCCGGATTCGATCTCAGCGGCCTCTACGCGCTGCGCGCCGAGGCGCTGCCGGAGGGCGCGCGCGCCGGCGCGGCGTCGGGCGCGGTCGCGCTCGCGACGCTCCCGTCGCGCCCCGGCGCGGGCGGCGGCGGCGCGGCGCTCGCGCGGTCGGACGGGTCCGCGTTCCGGCCCGTGTCCCTCGCCCTCACCCAGGCCGCGGACGCGCGCCTCGCCTCGGACTTCGGACTGCCCGCGCCGCCCCCGTCCGAGGCGGCGCGCGTCTCGGTCGCGTGCTTCGACCGGGCGCGGGCCCTCGCGGCGGGCGAGCTGCTGCTCCCGCCCGGCGCGCCGGCGCGGGTCGCGTTCCCAGAGGCGTGCGCGGGGGCAACGCGGCTGGAGGTGCGGCCAGAGTCGGGGGCGGTGCGCTTGGTGCTGGATGACTTTGCTTACGTCCCAGCTGGCGGCCCGGCCTGAGGTCAGCGGGGGATAAGGACCAATTGCGAAGGAGACTAGGAGAGACACACTTTGCAAAGCCGACTGACTGCACACTGGCATTGACCATTTGAGAACTTGGACAGCCTTTTCAGGTTTCATTACCAGGTTTCGGTCGCACGGCGCACTGCCCAACCGTGTTTTTTGAGGCGCCTTTTTTGCGCTTTGGCGAGGCGCTGCGATGCGCCCGCCCCGAGCCGCCGCCGCGGGGTGCTGCGATGCAATCCTGCACGGTTCGTGTGTCGCTGCTGTAATCATGTGGCCCATGAGTAACAGCTGAATAGCGGTTATAGGTGCCTTGCCTTGCCAGCTTGCATGCAAGCGTGAGGAGATTTACAGACTGCGTGCAGCACCTCAGACCTGCAGCGGGCACCGTGCACGGCAACAACAGGAGCGCCCCAAAGCCGGTGGCATGCAATGCAGGGCGCTAAAATAGATGGGCCGCAGCCCCCAGGTGCGGGGCACCCACAATAACAGGCCCGCGCGCCCCGCAACCGCCGCGGACGCCCGCACCAGCAGGCCGCCGCGCGGCCATGCCGCTACGGCGGCCCCACCCAACGCCGCCGCGCCGCGCCGCGCCGCGCCGCGCCGCGCCGCACCGCGCCTCAGGACGGGTGGGCAGCTGCCTTTGCCTCCTCCTCCATCTGGGCGTTTAGCGCGACATAGTCTACGGGGGCGGTGCGCCGCCGCTTGGAGCGGCCCCCGCCCTCGGCCGCGCCCGCCGCCGCGGCGTCCTCGGCGCCCGCCGCGGCGGCAGCGGCGGGCTGCGGCTCCTTTTGCTCCTCCTTTTGGTGGTGGTGGTGGTGGTGGTGATGGTGCTTGTGGTGCCCCTCCCCGCCGCCGCCGCCGCCGCCGCCGCCCTCGGCCCGCGCCGCCGCCGCCGCCGCCCGCGCCGCCGCGCGCGCCGCGGCCTTCGCCGCGCGCTCCTCGCGCCGCCGCCGCTCCGCGTCCCGCTCCGCGCGCGCCTCTGCTCCGTCGTACGCCTGGCCGTGCGGGTCCGCCAGCGCGCGCACGTGCGAGGCCACGGACCGCGCGAACGCGGACACGATGCCGCCGCGGAGGTTGTAGCCGCCCTCCAGGACGGATACTATCCGCCCGCCGCAGCAGCGGTTTGCGATCTGGACGATCTCGTCGGTGAGCCACTCAAAGTCGGCCTCGGTGGCGCCGATGTACCTTTGGGGAATTTTTGGGTTTGTTTGGGGGTGGGTGGGGTGGGGGGTTTGAGGGGGTTTCGGGGGTTTGAGGGGTTGGGGGGTTTGGGGGTTTGGGGGGTTTTGAGGGGGTTGGGGGGTTTGCGGTTTGGTTGTGTGAGGGGATGGGGGGTTTGGGGGTTTGGTCGTTTTGGGGGTTGGGGGGTCTGAGTTCCACCCGGAGCCGTGGTGCCCAAGGGCATCGCGCCCCCAAAAGTTGCGCCCCTGGCCGGGCGCCCAACCCCCCCCACCGCCCGCCCGGCCCCCCCCACCGGAAGTTGATTTCGTCCTTTTTGTGGGCGTCAAAGCCGGCGGAAATGAATATGATGTCGGGCCGGAACTTGATCAGCGCGGGCAGCACCTGCGCGCCGGGGGGCGGGGTTGTTTGCGGGGTTCGTACGCCGCGGCGGCGGCGGCGCAGACGCGGCGCGCGCGTTTTGCCGCGGGGGCGCGCTTCCGCGCGCACGCGCGCGTGCCGTGTGCGGCCAGCCGCGCCGCGCCCGGCGCTCGTTGCGCTCTGCGCCGCAAACGGACGCCGCCCGGCCCCGGTCAACCCCGGTCAACCCCCGGTCAAACCCCGCGCCTTGTCCCGCCACGCGCGCCGCCACTTGACCGGGTGGAAGCCCGGCCCGCTGATCCCGACGTCGATGATGCGGGGGCCGTCGATGGGAGGGGGGGCCTTGGACGTCGAGGTGAACTCGTGATCTGGGTCCTCCTCGATCTGGGTTTGATTGGCGTTTGATGTGTGTTGCGTGTTGCGTGTTGCGTGTTGTGGCGGCGCGTGGCAGTCGCACCATGCGTCTGCCCCCGCCACGCCGAAAAGCGGCCCTGCCTCGTGCAAGCAGCAGCGGCGACGCAGCGCGCCGCCCTCCGCGCAGGCCCCCCACCAAGCCACCCACCAGCACGCTGCCGGTCTCGTCGCTGACCGTCTCTGCCGCCGCCGCCGCAGCCGCCGCCGCAGCCCCATCCTCCTCCTTCACCGCCCCCTCCTCCGCCCCCGCCCCCGCCTCCCCCCCGCCGCCGCCGCCGCCGCCGCCCTCCGCCTTCGCCGCCTTTGCGGCCTTCGCCGCCGCGCGCCGCCGGCGCAGCTCCTCCGTGTCCGCCGTGTCCCCGGACCCGGGGTAAACGTAGGCCTCAGACCCCGGCATCTTGACGCCGTAGCCCTGCACAGACGCGAAGAATATGTTCTCGTCGTCGTCCTCGCCGAGCCAGGGCTTGAAGGTGTGGTGGACTGTCGAGCCCTCGGACAGCGCGTTGGAGAAGGGCAGGCGCAGCGTGCGGGGGGCGGTGTTGGCGACGCAGGCCTCTGTGCCGTTGCCGTGGTGGACCTTTTTTTGGGGGGGCCGGGCGGTTTTGGTTTGGGCGGTTTCGGTGTTGGGCCGTTTTGGTTTTGGGCGGTTTTGGTTTTGGGCGGTTTCGGTATTGGGTGGGGCTGTGGGGGTGTTGCTTGGGGGCCGAGGACGGCGGGCTCTGCTTTGGCCAACGGCAACGAGGGCAGGTGCAGAAACGGGTCAGACCAGCGGGGAAGCCGGCTGAAACAAAGGGAAAGGAAGCTTCAACAGCAGCCAAGGATGCCATACAAAAAGGCAAGCCAAGGAGCCCCATACAAAACAGGAGCCAAGGCGCACGTCAAAGTCCAGGATGGCGACGCGCTTGATGCCCGCGTGCCTGCGGTTGGGGGGGCGGGGGAGGGGGCGGGGCGCGCGGTTGTCACCCGGTGCCTGCATTATGTGGCGCTGGGCCCCCCACCGGGCGCGACCCCACGCGAACGACGCCCGCACCGCTGGTCTTTCCTTTGCGGCCGAAAGCGCAGGCTGTGGCGCGGCAAGGCACGCGGGGGGCTTGTTGCACCCCGCCCTGCCTCCACAAACAACCCCCGTCGGGGCGGTTGCACCCGATTCGAGTCCCTTGCACACCCCATCCAGTCCCCTCACACCGAACAGATGCGAGCAGGCGCCGCCCCGCACCCACCTGTGCACGTTGACCGCGTACGCCGCCCCAACCGCCACGTTGCTGACGAGGCAGAAGCCGTGGCTGCCGTTGGGGTCGTTGGCAGAGGGCACGACGCCGCGCGGGCCGGCGTGGTGGCCGGGCGGGCGGACGGCGCAAAACGCGTTGCGGGCCTTTTGCGGGTTGGGGTTGGGGTTTGGAAGGGGGCGGGCCTTTTGCGGGTTGGGGTTGGGGTTTGGAAGGGGGCGGGCCTTTTGCGGGTTGGGGTTTTGGAGGGGCGGGAGGTTGGTGCGGGATGGGGGAGGGGGACGGGCTGCGTCTGCGCCTCGGGTGGGTGCTGACTGCGCTGCGAACGCCGGCGCGCACACGGCCGCGCGCGCTCGCAGCAGCGCCGCGCCGCGCACATCGCGCACAGGCGCACCCAAAGCGCATGCACGCACGACAAGCACAAACGCAGCACAAGGCACGCGCTGACGTGCGCAGCCCCAGCAAGCGCGCCCACCAGTCCCTTCACCACTTGGTCCACCGCCGCGCACACCGCCGCCGCCGCCGCGCGCGCCGCAGTGAAGGTGCGGTGGTGGATGGCGGTGTCGGGGTCGAGGTGGCCAATGCAGCCGGGGTCGTCGGGGAGCGACGCGCACGCGGCCTGCGGGTGTTTTTTGTTTCGGTTTTATATATTGGGAAGGGGGGAGTTTGGAGGGCACGGCGAGCGTTTGTGGTGCCAGGTTTGGCGCCGAGCGAGGGGCGCGGCGCGCGCTGACGGCGGCGGCAACGCGAGCCCCGGCGCGCAGCCATCAGACCCCGCCGACCTGCAGCGGGCGCAGCCCGCTGGCCGGCCCGCCCCTAACAACGCGCCGCGGCCCAGTGCTGAAGCGTGCCAACAGCCGCGACGCCGGCGCGCAACAAAAAGCGCCCCCCCACCCCCCGCCGACCTGCAGCGAGCGCAGGTAGCCCCAGTCGTGCACCCTCAGCAGGTCCCCGATCGGCGCCGGCGCCACGGGGCCGCCCCACACCACGCGCCCCTCGAACTCGGCCGCCCGGAGGGAGCCCTTCTCCCGGTCCAGGAGCACCCGCAGCCGCTCCAGGTTTTCCGGCGGCGGCTCCGGCCCGGCGCGCGTCACCGGCTGGCGGCTGGTGTAGTGCTCCAGGCACTGCTCGGGCGCCAGCAGCAGCGTCCTGAGGGCCGGCGCCGGCGCGGCGGCCGCGGCGCCGTTGGCGGGCTTGCCGGCGGCGCCGCGCCGGAGCAGGGCGGCGAGCTCCGGGTGGCCGCGGCGCGCCGCCAGGTCTGCGGGCGCGAAGCCGTGCTTGTTGGGCGCCACCGCCGCCTCTGGCGCCGCCGCGAGCAGCGCCGCCGCCGCCGCGCCCGCGCCCGCGCGCGCGGCGGCGTGCAGCGGCGTGTCGCGCAACTTGTTGCGCGACAGCGCCGCGGCGGCCGCGCCGCCGCCGCCGCCGCCGCCGGCGAGCAGCGCAGCGACCGCTTCGGCGCCGCCCACGCGCGCGGCAAGGTGCAGCGGCACGTCGCCGTTTGCGTCGGGGATCTCCGCCAGCGCCGGCGGCGGCGGCAGCTCCGCCAGCTGCGCAGCCGCGGCCGACGCGTCGCCGCCCGCGTCGGCGGCGGCGGCGGCCGCCGCCGCGGCGTCCTCCTCCCGCTGCCGCTCGAGCTCGGCCACCGCCGCGGCGCCGGCGGCGAGGAGCGGCGGGATGGCGCCGGTGAGGGCCACCTCCGCAGCCCAGTGGAGGGCGGTGCGGTCCATGTCGTCACTGGGGGGAGGGGGGGGATGAGGGGGGGGGAAGGCGGGTGGGTGTGCTGTTTTGGTAAGACGGCAAGGGGCTTTTGCGCCTCTGTTTGTTTGAATACGCGGCTGGTTGAGAGGTGGCGGGTTGGGGCGGGTTGGCGTCGAAGGCGCTTGGTTGGGGCCAGCGGCGGCAGCTGCCTGCCGTCCCTGCTGCTGTGCCAGCCCCCCCCCTTTGGGGAAAAGAAGCCCCCCGCCTCACCGCTGCAGGACGTCCGCCCCCGCCCCCAGCAGCAGCTGCACCAGCTCCAGCGCCGCCGCCCTCCGCCCCTCCACGGCCGCCGTGCACACCGCCATGACCAGCGGCGGGCAGCCGTCGCAGGCCGTCGCGAGGCGCGCCTTGGCGGCGATGAGGGCGCGCGCGCACTCCACGTGGCCTGTTTGGGGGGGGTTGGAAGGGGAGGGGCGCAGCGAGGCGGCTGTTGTGTGGAGGGGCCAGGGGCGGGTGGAAACCGCAACGGGCGAACGGGCCCTGGCCCCCCGCCGCCTGCTTATGCAGCATGACAAGACGCCGCCCCCGCCGCCCGGAAAGTGCCAAGCCCCACCCTGCCCCGACTGCCCCCCGCCAGCCGCCCCAGCCGCCCTCCCCCGAGCCGCCCCGCGCGCCGTTGATGATGGCGAGGTGCAGCGGCGTGCACTCGTTCGAATCCTTGAGGTTGAGCAGGGGGTCGGCGGCGATGGCCGCCTGCACCACCCGCCGCCGCGCGGACGCGAGCGCCGCCGCTTCCTCCGCCGCCTCTGCGTCGGTCTCCATGTCCGCCGCGCCGCCCCCCTCCTCCTCCTCCTCGCCCTGCGGGGGGTTGTGTGTGTGTGGGGTGGGGGGGCTCGATGGGGAAAGGGGTGCGGTGGCGCGACGGCGCGGCGAGCTGCGGTTGCGGGCGCGCTGCAGTTGCGGGCGCAGCGGCGGTGGGCGCGGCGCCCTTCGCGTGGCCGCCCGCACCCTCCTTCCCCCACGCGGGGCTGGCCGCCGCCTTTGACAAGGTGCCCACCTCTGCGAACGCGGCCTGCAGCTGCGCGCGGCGCGCGTCGAGCAGCTGCCGCAGCAGGTCGGCGTCCCCGGCCTCCGCGGCGTCGTGCAGCGCGCTGCGGGCGGCGGCGGGCGGGTGGCGTGGGCGCGCGGGCGCGCGCGTCGGCGGCTGCTGTCGCGCGGCGGCGCCGGCGCGGGGTTGCGGCGTCGGGCCGCCGCCGGCCCGGGGTGCGGCGGAGCGGCGGTGCAGCACGCAGCGGCAGCGCAGCGGCACGGCGTGCGCTCACAAGGACTCGGCGGCGCCCTCGCCGTCGTCCGTGGTGTACTCCTCGCTGCTCATTGCGCCCTAACGCTGGCCCGTTGCGCCCTCGCGGTCCCTCCCGGCGCCGAGAGCGGGGTGATCTGGGCCCAGGGAGCAGCCCGTGTATGGTGGATGCGAATCGCGTTTGCACGCTTTCCCTCCAGCCACAAGCCAGACCGCCCGGGAGGCCGCCCCTCCTTGCGGTGCGAGCCCCAAAAGAAGGCCAAGCGCCACGTCGTTGGCAGGGGCTCTCTTCCCCGGGCCCCCTCCCCTCAAATCCCGAATTCGCAAACCCCGTGCGCATCAAAACGTCCGTCCACAGCCGGCGCAAGGGCTACAGCTCGCCCCAGGCGACCAGGGCCCGCTCCCAGCCCCTCGACAGCGCCGCTGCGCGCGCCCGCGGCCTCCCAGGCCGCCCCAGGGGCGACCAGCACTCTCCTTGGCGAGAGCGCTGGACCCCGGCGCGCAAGGCGATGTCGGTGTCAGTCCATCCCTTGTCGCCTCTCACGACGGGCTCCAAGCGACTGTACGAGGAAGCCCCCGAGGACACAGACTCGCCCTGCGACAGGGCAGGCGGCAAGAGGGGTCGGTACCTGGCCGGCAGCCCCTCGGGGCGCTGTTCGGGCCCTGGGCCGGCCTTCCACACCGTCCCCCCGGCCACGGTCGCCGCCCTCCGGGGCCTTTTCCCCGGCATGGACGACCAGGTGCGATGGAGCCGCTCTTTGGGGGGGCGTGGGGGCGCTGGGAGGGGCCCAGCGGCGGGCGGGGCTGCGTCGGGCGCGGCCGCGCTGGCGCCCAACCCCCGCCGCGGCAGCAGCGGCAGCGGCCGCGGCAGCGCCTGGCCCGAGTCGGCCGGGGCTGCCGCGGCCGCCGCAACAGGCGCGCCGCCTCGCCCCTGAGCTTACGGCCGCGCCGCTGCGATCGCTGCTCCCTCCACATGCGTGCTCACCTCATCCCCCCCTTTTTCCCCC
>BDRX01000199.1:5486-35241 GCA_003203535.1 Raphidocelis subcapitata | reverse complement strand
ATTTTGAGCGTGACCGTGCCGCTGTCGACGTCAAACCCCCGGTACACGATGTCCCCCCCGTCCTCCTGCACGGCGGGGCGGATGCGCGTCTCCAGGAGCTCCTTGATCATGGCCACCACCTGGGGGGGTGGTTTTGGTTGTTCGTTTGGTTTGTTTGTTCTTGTGATCATGTTGCTGTTGGGCAGTTTCTTGACCTGCTTCTTGCTGTGGTTGCTGACTGCATGCAAAGCCCTCTCAAAAAAGCAGCCCGCCTTGTAGCCCGGACTGCCCCCGCCCCCCTCCCCGCGCACACAACCCCCCCCCCCTTCCCCCCCGCGCGCGCGCGCCTCGTCGTCGTCGGGGTGGATGGCCGTGTCCGAGGCGGCCAGCGCGGCGGCGTCGCTGAGCAGCGCCTCCCCCGACGCAAAGTGGTCCATCAGCGCCGCAAACACGAGTGGCTTGAGCACCGGCCACGCCGCGTCGTCGGTTTTGGTGACGGTCACGAAGTCGCTGCCGAAGAAGACGCCTGCCGGTTTTGGGGGGCGGGGGGAGGGGGGCGCGCGCTTTGCCGGCGGGCCTTTCCTCGCCCCGTGCTTCTGTTCGCCGGCGGGCTCCTGTCTGCCGGCGCGCGCGCGCGCCGCTCGGAGCTGCCTTTGCGGCGCCTTTGCGGAAACCCGCGGGCCAAACGCGAAGCCATCGAGGCTCGAGAGCCGCAGAAACCCCGCGGGCCGAATCCGGCGCGCTCGAGCTTGAGGGCGGGCCCCGCCCACCGGTGACGCCGTCGATGGCGAAGAGCCGCTTTGCGAGCGGCGACGCCATGGCGGCGCGCGCGTTTGAGAACTCGTAGCTGCCGCTCTGTGTGTTTACGTTTGGGGGAGGGTGGGTGCTGGTCGGGTTTGTTGAGGTGGGGCGGGGGGGTTGGGACTTGGGAGGGGCGGCGTGCGCAGCGGCGCGGGTCGGGGGCAGGGGGGCGGTCCACGCAGGACGGCAGCAGCAGCGGCGGGGGGGGGGGTGCTGTTGCGGCAGCAGCATCCGTGGCGGCAGCTTCAGCAGCAGCGGCGGCTGGTTGCAGCAGCCCCAGCCCCAGCAGCCCCAGCCCCAGCAGCCCCAGCCCCAGCAGCCCCAGCCCCAGCCCCAGCAGCAGCAGCAGCTGCAGCAGCGGCGGCTGGTTGCAGCAGCGGCGGCCCAGCCTTAGCAGCCGCAGCCCCAGCAGCCCCAGCAGCCCCACCTCCATCACCGGCCGGCCCGGCACAAACATGAGGCTCTGCGGGTTGGGCGTGGGCTGCGTCTGGATGAACATGCCGCGCGCGGCCTGCAGCTGCCACCCCTGCCGCGCGGCCGCCGCCGCCGCCGGCGCGGGCCACCCGGCGGCGGGGCGGGGGTGGTGCGAGGGCTGCTGCTGCCAGCCGGCGAGCCGCCACGGCAGCGCTGTCGCCTGCGGACGGAGGGGGGAGGGGGGAGGGAGGGTGCGCGTGCCGCGGTGGGCGGCGCTCCCCGGGGCCCGGGCGATCCCCCCCGCGGCTGCGCCCTCCACGCACGCGCCGCGCGCCGCGCGCCGCGCGCCGCGCGCGCACCGTGGCGAGGCCGCGCTGCTGCTCGGCCAGTGCGCCGCGGCAGGCCGCCGCCGCCAATCGTAGGGCGCCGCTCCTCATTGGCGCTGCTGCCTGCTGCGCGCTCTCGACGCTGGGGCGAACGGGCTGGGGCGATCTGGACGCCGTCTGGACGCGTGCTGGGCTGAGCGTGAAAGAGTCCAAAGAATACGCCGCATAGAACGCGACCGTAGACGGAAGGAGACAGGCACGGCCTGGACTCACTTGACCCACCCCAAGTGCCTCTTTTTCCCCCCTCCACGGCTCTTGATCGGGCCGGGGCGCGCAGAAAGTCATTTCTCGAGGCTGTCGCTTGCTTTGCATCGGTCGTAAGGTGGCCCCGGTCGCGTCTTGGGGGCGCTCAACGCCCAGGCCGGCCCCCCGCTATGGCGGACGAGGAGCTGGAGCTGTGTATAAAGAATCCCAACACGCCCAATCGCGATTTCAGGCTCAGCTGCCCGGCGAGCGCCTCGCTCGCGGAGCTGCAGGCCTTGCTTGAAGCCAAGTGCCCGGGAAACCCCGCGCCTAGCTCCCAGACGGTGAGGGATCGGCGGGAAGCGGGGTGGCGATCTGCCAGAGCGCGGGCGCGGGCAGGGACAGCGCCACGCTGCCGGGCAGCTGGCGCACAGACCGCGCGCCGACGGGTTGCCGGGGGCAGGCAGCGCACGCAGCGCGGGCGCTCCCCCCGTCACGCGTGCGCGCCTGCACGGCCGACCCCCGCGCCCCGCCCTTCGCCCTTTCGTCCGCGCGCAGCTCATCTATGGCGGCAAGGTCCTGAGGGACGCGGGCCTGAGGCTGGCCGAGGTGCTGCCCCCAAACCGCCGCGCCGGGGAGACGCACAGCATGCACCTCGTGGTGCGCGCAGCGACCGGCAGCAGCGGCGGCGGCAGCGGCAGCGGCGACGGCGCGGGCCAGAGCGGCGCGGCCAGCGGCGGCGGCGCTGCTGCCGCCCCGTCCGCGCCCGGCGCCGGCCCGTCCGCCCCCGCGACCCCGGCGCTCAGCCGCAGCGCCAGCGCCGCGCCGCGCGCCGCGCCCGCCGGCGCGCCCTCCGCGGCCTCGGCGGCCGCGCCCTCCCCCGTGCACTCGCATGTGCCCGTGCCGCCGCCGCGGCCGGCGGCGTCGGCCGTGCTGCCGCCGGGCACGACCGTCTTCGTGCCGCCGATGGCGGGCGCGGCGTTTGCGGTGCCGCCGTGCTTTGCGTTCAACCCCGTCGCTGCGGCGGCCTACCAGGCAGCCTACACCGCCGCCCTCGAGGCGGCGCGCGCTGCACAGCCGCAGCCTCAGCAGCAGCCTCAGCCGCAGCACGCCGCCGCCGCCGCCGGGCCCGCGCCGGCGGCGGCGGCGCCTCAGCCGGCGGCCCCGCCGCAGTTTGTGCCCGCCCCCCCCTTTGCCGGCCTGTACCACCCATCTGTAGTTGCCATGATCATGCAGCAGCAGGCGCAGCTGGCGCAGGCGCAGCTGGTGGCGCAGCTCCGCGCGCACCAGGCGCACCTGCTGGAGGCGCAGCAGCAGGCAATACAGCAGGCGCGGCAGCAGGCGCTGCGGCAGCTGCCGGAGCCGACCCCGCAGCAGCTGGAACAGCAGCGGCAGCAGCTGGAGCGGGTGCAGCAGGAGTTTGCCCAGTACGTGCAGGCGCACTATGGCTTCCAGGTCCTGCCAAACGGCGCGATCGGCATCACGCCGGCGCCCGCGCCCGCAGAGGCCGTGCCCCCGGCGGCCGGAGAGCACGCCGCCGCCGCCGCCGCCGCCGCGGGCTGGCCCGAGGGCGTGCACCACCGCGGCGGCGCCGCCGCCGCGGTGCCGCCCGCGCTGCAGCACGCCATGGCGGCGCAGCACGCGCAGCTGCAGCAGCTGCTGCTGCAGCAGCAGGCGGCCGCCGCCGCCGCGGCGGCGCAGGCGCAGCAGGCGCGCAACCACCGGCGCGCGCGCGTTGTCACGCTGCAGATTAGCCTGCGCACGCTGCTGCAGCTCCTGGTGTTTGGTATGGTGCTGTACCGCACGGCCACCTGGCGGCGCGTGCTGTCGCTGTGCGCGGTGGGCGCCGGGTACTGGCTGCTGACCTCCTGGCCGCCGCTGCGGCAGTTTGTGACGTCGCTGCTGGTGCCGCCGCCGCCGCGGCCGGCGGGCGCCGCAGCCGCGGCGGCCGCCGCCGACGCCGCCGCCGACGCCGACGCCGCAGCGGCGCGGCCGGGGGTGCGGCATTACCGCGCGCGCCGGCAGCCGCAGGCGCCGCAGCCCGGCCAGCAGCAGCAGGAGCAGCAGCAGCAGCAGGGTGAGGAGGAGGAGGAGGGAGGGGGGCAGGAGCCCCTCGCCGGCGGCGGCGGCGCCGACGCGGCGCCGGGCCCCGCGCCCGCGCAGCCTGGCGCGCTCCCAGCGGCGGCGCCCGCGCCGCGCGCCGGCCCGCGGCCGGGGCTGCGCGTCGGCAGCCTCCTGCGGGAGGTGGCTACGGTGGTGGTGGGGCTGGGCATGTCACTGCTTCCAGGTTTTGGGGCGGACCCGGACGACGCGGCGGCCTTCGCGGCCGCGCAGGACGCGGCCGCGCGCGAGGCCGCGGCCGCCGCGCGCGCGCGGGCGCGCGGCGAGCGGGCGCAGCAGCAGGACGGCTGATCGGCCCGGGCAGCTTGCGGCGTTTACTAGATTAGCTTTCGAGAACGTTTGGGGTTCAGTGTTTCCGATTTCAGGCCAGCGTCTTGTGTCCCCCTTGGACCAGGCTTTCCCCCTCACCCCCGTGCCGATCCGGCCTTCGTCAGGCGTAGGTATCCGTCCCAGGGCAGAAGCCACAAGTCACAGGTCACAACCGAATACAGCCACCTCACCACTCGACATGCGCCGCCCCCCACTGCCATGCAGCTGCCCCCGTCGCTGCGCAGCATTCGAGCGCGCGCTTTGACCCCTGCCGGCTGCCAACAGCGGCCAGTGTAACCGCATCCGTGTGCTTGCACTTGGCTTTCCACTTTCCAGTGCACCAGTTATGAGGGGCTGGGCTTGTCTGGCACGCGCTTTTTTGGCCCGCGCTTAGAGCGTCCCACTGTTAAGGGGGCCGGCGGCGGGGAGCGCGTTTCTGGGCCGCTTAGAGCGTCCCACTGTTAAGGGGGCCGGCGGCGGGGAGCGCGCTTCTTGGCCCGCGCTTAGAGCGTCCCACTGTTGAGGGGGCCGGCGGTGGGGAGCGCGCTTCTTGGGCCGCTTAGAGCGTCCCACTGTTAAGGGGGCCGGCGGCGGGGAGCGCGTTTCTTGGGCCGCTTAGAGCGTCCCACTGTTAAGGGGGCCGGCGGCGGGGAGCGCGCTTCTTGGCCCGCGCTTAGAGCGTCCCACTGTTAAGGGGGCCGGCGGCGGGGAGCGCGTTTCTGGGCCGCTTAGAGCGTCCCACTGTTAAGGGGGCCGGCGGCGGGGAGCGCGTTTCTGGGCCGCTTAGAGCGTCCCACTGTTAAGGGGGCCGGCGGTGGGGAGCGCGTTTCTTGGGCCGCTTAGAGCGTCCCACTGTTAAGGGGGCCGGCGGTGGGGAGCGCGCTTCTTGGGCCGCTTAGAGCGTCCCACTGTTAAGGGGGCCGGCGGCGGGAAACGGCGCGGCGAGCGCCCAACAACATCAGACCTGCCAAGAGCTTCCGAACGCACAAATTCCCCCGCTCTCTCTTCGCCTCAAGCGCGCGGAGGGCAGCGCCCCTTCAACTCCGGCGGACCGCTTTGAAGGCGCGGCGCGAGCTAGGCCCTCCCTCTTTCGCTTGGTCCTGTCTCGGGGAATCGGAGCAGCGAGCCAGCAAACATGGGGTGCGTGGCTGGCAGCAGCGCTGGGCCGCGGCCGCCTCCTGCGGGGCAAGCGCGCGGCTGCAGCAGCGCCTGGGACCGCGGAGTGGGCTTAAGATGGATGGCAGCGAGTGCATGGCGCGGGAAGCGCGGCCGCGGCGGCAGCAGGCTGGCGGCGGCGCGGCGGCGCGAGCAGCAGATCGCGCGCGCGCCGCTGCGCCGGCCGCGCGCCGCCGCCGGGGCCCGCCGGCCACGGCCCGCGGCGCGGCAGCAGCCCTGGCGCAGCCAAAGCAGTGGCCAGCTCTGGGCGGCCAAGCCCGCCCCGCCCGCCGCGCGCAGCGGGGGCCGCAGCGCTCACCGCGCGCCTCCCCCGCTCCCTCTTCCCCCTCTGCAGTAAGACCCGCGGTATGGGCGCGGGGCGCAAGCTCATGATCCACCGCCGCAACCAGCGGTGGGCGGACAAGGACTTCAAGAAGAGCCACCTGGGCAGCGAGTGGAAGAAGCCCTTTGCCGGCGCCTCCCACGCCAAGGGCATCGTGCTGGAGAAGATGTGGGTGGCGGGGAGGGGCTCTTTGCTGGGGCTGCTGCTGGGGGCTGGAACCCCGCGCGCACGCGCTTGGCAGCTGCGTTTGCAGGGCGCTGCGAGCGCGCCTGCTCCGGCGCAGCACCGCCGCCGCTGCCACGCCGCCCGGCGGCGCGCAGCTGCCCCGGCTCACCCCGCCCGCGCCGCCCTGCGTCCCTCCCCTCCCGCCCCCCGCAGCGGCATCGAGGCCAAGCAGCCCAACTCCGCCATCCGCAAGTGCGCGCGCGTGCAGCTGATCAAGAACGGCAAGAAGATCGCCGCCTTTGTGCCCATGGACGGATGCCTCAACTTTATCGAGGAGAACGTGAGGGGGGAAAAGGGGGGAGGGGTTGGACCAGCCGGTGGCCGGGACCGGCGGCTTCGGTGGCTTGTATCTGCTTTGGGGCTGGGGGGCCTGCACGCGACCTGGGCAGCTAAGCCTAGCCCCTACATCTTCAAGAAGCCGCTGCTAAAGAAGCCGTCCCGTCCCACCCAACCCCCCCAAAAACGCCCAACAAAACAGGACGAGGTGCTGATCGCCGGTTTCGGCCGCCGCGGCCACGCCGTGGGTGACATCCCCGGCGTGCGCTTCAAGGTGGTCAAGGTGGCGGGCGTGTCGCTGCTGGCGCTGTTCAAGGGCAAGAAGGAGAAGCCGCGCTCGTGAGCGGCCGGCCGCGTAGCGGCGGCGGCGGCGGCGGCAGCGGCAGGAGCGGCAGCGTGGGGCGGCTTTGGCGCCGCAAGGGCGGTGCCCGGCGGTGCCCCCGTCCCGGGCGTGCGTCAGGGCAGGAGCGCATACGCGCTTTCCCACGAATTGTAACTGTGATACGGTACCGGTGCCAAGCGAACTGCCTGGCTGGGGTGGTGCACCGCCAAAGTGTCCGACCAGCCGCCGCCGCGAGCAGCTGCCGCGCGCCTGGCCAGCGTGCTGGTCAGGTTTAGGCCGCCGAGCGCCTCCCCGTGCGTTCCTTGATTCTCGCATCAAGCCCCGAGCGCGTTGAAGAGTCGGTCAGCGTGGATCGCGGCCTCAGGGGGCCTACGCGGGTCCAGTCGCGCCTGCCCCGCGTCCGCCGCGTCGCTATGGACTCCAGCAAGCACCGGTGAGCGGCCTGGGGCATGCAGAGAGCTGTAGGGAGCGGCTGCTGGGGCTGCGCAGCGCACATGCCAAGCGCCCCGCGCCCGCGCGCAAACGCCGCACCCACCGCCCGCTCCTGCAGGCGCGCTCTGCCGGGCCTGGCGCCCGGCCACGTCATATCTGCGGCGCTCGCACAAGAGACGGCCGCGATGGAGGTGCGCCCGTGCCATGCGCAGCGTGCGGCACGCAGCTGCCAATTGCGCACCATCCCAGGACTCAAACCCCTTACCCAACCCCACGCACGCGCAGGAGCGCCTCAAGAAGCTGAAAACAGCCATGGAAAAGGAGCGGGCCAAGCGCCAGGAGATTCTGTGAGTCGGGCGCCTGCTTGGAAAGACTTCATGCTGCCATGCGCCCTTCGGCGCCCGCTCACCACCTCAGCTGGCCAGCCACTCGATACAGTTGACTCGATTTGACCGTCCCAAAACGCCATGCGCCGCGCTCCAACACAGTGCCGGCCGCGGCGCGGCCCCAGCAGCCAGCAGCGGCGACGCCAGTCAGCAGAAGACTCAGCAGCATGACTCGCTGTGGAGGCACGGCACGGCGGCCGCGCCGCTCAAGCCGCGCCGCGGCGCCGCGCCGGACGCGCGCGCGGTGGCCGTGCAGCCGCGGGGGCCCGCGGGGGCGGGCGCCGCAGCGTATGGTCAGCGTGGCCCCGGGGCCGCAAAGCCCGCCGCAGCTGCCAGCGGGGTACGCGTGGCGCTGCCGCCGATCCGCAAGGGTGGGGCGGCCAGCGCAGACGGAGCGGGGACTACTGATGGGCGCGCCGCCATTCCGGCGCGCAGCGCCAGCGCCAGCAGCGGCGGGAGCTGCAGCAGCAGCACGGCAGGCTTGGACCAGTCGAGGCGGCCGGCGGGGGCCCGGCAGCAGGCGCGCGGCGCGCTGGGGGACCTGCTCCCGAGGCTTCCCCCCTTCTCTCCCACCTGCGGCCGCAGGCCGGCAGCGGCGGACTGGCCTGGCGGCAGCAGCAGCAGCAGCGACGGCAGCGGCAAGGGGGGTGGCGGCGAGCCCGGCCCGCAAGCGGCGCTGGAGTGCCGCGGCCCTGTCCCGCCTGCGCAGCCGTCACCTGGCATGCGGCCCCTGAGCTCGGCTCGCCGGCGCCTGCAGCCGCTGGCCGAAGCGCATGCGCAGGCCATTGGCGGCGGCGGCCCGCCGGTCCAGGCGCGGCCGCCCAGCGCGGGCGCCCAGCAGGCTGCCACCCCCATCGGCGGCGGCGCGCTGCTGGAGGGCGGCGCGTTGGACGAGGCAGCTGAGCGGGCCGCGTTCCAGAAAGCAGTGATGGAGTGGAGGGCCGGGGGCTCGGCGACGAGCGCTCCGGCCGCGGCGGCCGCCAGCGCGCAGACGGGCGGCGGCGCCGCACCGCCGTTGGCGGTGGCGATGCGCGCATCTGTGGCATATACAGACCCTGCTGCTGCCGGTTGGCGCGCGCCGTCCTATTTTTTCACGCACATTGCGGCGCCGGCCCTGCTCTCCGCCGGTCCATGCGACGCTGCGGCGGCGGACGCCGCGGCCGGGGTGGCAGCAGCCCCGCCTTCCGACGCCGGTGGCGGCGGGGACGCCTCGGACGGCGACGGGGCAGAGGCTGGAAGCCAGGGGGAGGCAGAGGGAGGCGGCACGGAAGACGGCGAGCGGGGGGCGGGCCCGGCGGCTGCAGCGGCTGGCTTCTCGGGCATCCTGCTGGAGGCCCAGGCCGCAGAGTCAATCGCGGCCGCGGCGGCCGCAGCGGCTGCGGCGGCGTCGCCTCAGGCCCGGCCCGCCGCCGCCGTGGCGGGGCAGGCAGGTGCAGGCGCGGGTGCGGGGCAGCGGACGGCGGCGGGGCAGGCGCCGGGCGGTGCCTCGGGGTACCATGCGCGCCTCGCGGCGCTGATGGCGGGTTTGGAGGCGGCCGAGCGCGCCGCCGGGGCGGGCGTCGACTAGCGGGCACTAGCGTGTTGCCGCTGACCCGGCGGCGGCGGCAGCGGCACGAGTTCGGCACTTTGCACTGCGCACAGACCAGGGTTTCTGCTGCGATTGCCGATCGGCTCACGGGAGGTAAATGCGATCGCTTTTTTGAGGACGCGGTCACGTGGGCCGCTGCGCGCCACCCAAACCGCCGCCAGTCCGTCCCACCGCCTGCTCGCGTCGGGCGCACTTCAGCGGCGGCCGCGCCCCCGCCGCCCAGAGCGCCCGGACCTTCCCCCGCCCTCCCCCCACCCACTGCATGCTATTCACTGCCCTGGTGACTGTCCTGCGACGCAAATGGCAACACCAACAACAGCAGCCGGGAGCCAGTGAGGGCAAGGGCAAGGCAGCGTGCGGCCTCGCGCCGGCCAAGCAGCAGCGCGCAGGCAGCAGCGCGGAGAAACCCGCGGCACACAAGGAGGGGGAGCCGCGGCCGATCCCGCCGCCCAGCGCCCCCATGGCCGCGGAGACGGCGGGCATGGAAGTGGACCCGTCCCTGCCGTCCACCAGTGACGCGGGCGACGAGTGGACGGAGCAGGAGAAGACCTTTATGCGCGCTGCCCTGGAGCAGGTGCGGCGCGGCGCGCGGCAGGGCCCGCCGGGGGGTCGCGGAGCGCTGCCCGCGCCGCCGCCGGCTGCTGCCCGCCGCCGCGCTCGCTCGCCGGCTCGGCGAGCACGCGCAACGCAGCGCATGCCCATGGGGCAGCTCCATGCCGCCCTACACCGGGGCGCGCCGCTGCCCCGCGTGCCGGCCGCCTCGCCACCCCTCGCCCCCGACCGCGCGCCGCCCCCCCGCCCCCTCCTGCCAGGCGCGCGTCGCCCTGCACCGCCGCGAGGTGCCCGTGGGATGCGTCATCGTGCGCGACGGCGAGATCGTCGCGCACGGCTTCAACCTGACCAACGAGCTTCGCAACGTGAGCGCGCCGCCCCCGCGCCTCTGGCTGCTGGCGCGTGCGCGGCTTGCACACCAGTTGCCTTGTTCACAATCATGGCAGCCCGGGCCCGCCGGCGCCCTCGCACCCCGCTCAAGGCGCACGGGCTGCGGGCCCGCCTGCGGGCGCCAGCCGCAACCGCCGACCCGCCCCGCCGCAACCGCCGCCGCCGCCGCCACCGCCGGAAACGCGCCGTGCCCTCCCTCCCCCCCAGGCCACGCGCCACGCCGAGTTCCAGGCCATCGATGAGGTGCTACGCCAGGCGGGCGGCGACCTCGCCGCCGCCGAGTTTGGCCGCTGCTCCCTCTACGTGTCGTGCGAGCCGTGCATCATGTGCGCCGGCGCGCTGGCGCTGGTCGGGATGGGGCGCGTGTACTTCGGCTGCCCCAACGACAAGTTCGGGGGCTGCGGGTCCATCGTGGCGATCAACGAAATCGGCTGCGGCCAGTGCGGCGCCGACGCGAGCAAGTGAGCGCCGAGTCGGGTTGGGTTGGTTTTGGGGGCGAGGGGGCTGGCGGCGCGCTGTGTGTTGGACGCAAGGGTGTGTGCGTGACCCTTTTATAACCCAACGGCGTGCTTGCAAGCGGTGCTGACGGCGCAACCCATCCCCTTTCCCCAACCCCGGCAGGCCCTACCCGCCGCCGCCCTTCCCGCCGCACGGCCGCGGCTTTGAGCGCCGCGGCGGGCTCTTTGCGGAGCAGGCCATCCAGCTGCTGCAGGACTTTTACCTCGCCGGCAACCCCAAAGGTGAGCCGAGCCGAGCTGCTGCAAACACGGGACTGCCCCGCACTTTGCACAACCCGCTGCTGCCCGTTTCTGGCCAGCCTATCCGCCTGGCTTGCCGCTCGGCTGGGTTGGCTGCTAGGCCCCGGGCTTCGCGCCTTTGTTGTTTTCTGTGACTTGGCTTTGTGCTGAGCAGGGTGCGAGAAGCAGGAGATTGCCTTGACGGCCCCAACCCCGTTCCCTGCAATCGCAGCCCCCAAGCCGGCCCGGCCGGTGGTGGACGTGCCGCCGTGGGAGCTGGAGCAGCAGCAGGCGCAGCCGGGGGGGCCGCAGCATGACTACGAGCAGCAGCAGCAGCAGCAGCAGCAGCAGCAGCAGCGGCAGCAGATGCAGATGCAGATGCAGCGGGACGAGGAGGAGGAAGAGGAGCAGCAGCAGAAGCAGGTGGGCAGCCGCCCGAAGAAGCAGAAGCAGGAGCAGCAGCGGAACGGCGTGCGCAACGGCCACGCGCACGGCGGCGAGAATGGGCACGGCCACGGCTGCGGGGGCAACGGTGCCAGCTGCAACGGCGTGCCGCGGCCGCAGCATGACAAGGCCCTGCCGCCCACGCCGCCGGCTCAGCAGCCGCAGCCGCAGCAGCAGCAGCAGCAGCAGCAGCAGCAGCAGCAGCAGTCCCAGCAGCAGCAGCAGCACCGGCGGGACGGGCTCGCGGGCTCGGCCCGCCTCGTCCACGCCTGATAGGCAACAGCGGGGCGCCGCCCTGCCTTCATAACTACCCCTATATCTCCCCTTTGTAAAGTTCTCCGCTGAAGGTTACCGCAAGCCAGCAACATTACACACCAGGGGCCGGCTGAGGCGGGCGCCATCAGGGGGGGTGATGGGAGAGAAGCACAGAGGTCTGCGCGGCATAAGCTTTTCCGGGGGGTGGGGGCGCACAGCGCGCACGCCCCGTCGAACACTGCGGGGGGGGGGGGACGAAGAACGGAAAAGCCGGGCGCAAGCGTCGCCGAGCGAGGTACGAAACCCGCGTGCTCCCACGCGCGATCGCCGCGGCTGCGGCGGGGCCGCCCCGCCGGCCTGCGCGCAGGGCTGCCCTCACGGCCGCAACGGCCGGGGCGCCGGGCGCGACCTCAGATCAGGTCGCGAGCCGCTCCCGCGCGCGATCTCAGATCTCAGATCAGCTCGCGAACCGCTTTGCGACGGCGTCGTACTTGGGCAGCTCCGACAGCGGCCCCGCCGCGACCAGCGTCGGCGCGCCCTTTAGCATCGCGCCCACCGCGGCCGACACGTCCGCGGCGGTGATGCCCGCCACAGCGGCGGCGTAGTCCCCCGTGCTCGCCTTGCCGCGGGTGAGCAGCTGCTGCGCGAGCTCCTGGACCGCCCCGGACTTGGTGGCCGTCGCGGCCTGGTAGCCGCCGAGCGCGACGCCCTTCGCCGCGGCCAGCGCGGGCTCCGCCACGCCCTTTGCCAGCGCCTCGAAGCGGGCCGACATGGAGTCGACGGCGGCGGGGGCGCCCTTCTCGGAGGGCGTGCCGAGCAGGCCGATGAGGCCGGTGCTCTTGTAGACCTGCGGGTTCGGGGAGAAGGGGGTTGTTTGCGGGGCTGCTTTCAGAATTGCGCGCCGCGCGTGCGTGTTCACCCAGGACTGGCCGCTCTGGCCACTGCGCGCGGCCCTGCGCTCCTCCCCTCCCCCAAAACCCGGCGCGGCCCCGCCGGCGCCCCAAATTCGCCCCCCCCCCCCTTCCGACGCGACCGAAGCCACCCACGTGCACGATGGGGATGACGCTGCCCAGCGCGCCCGACGGCTCCTTGTGCATGTAGGGCAGCACCTCCCGCGTCTCATTCAGCAGCGCCTTGATGACCGCCGCCAGCGCCGTGGCCTTGGCGTCCCCGAGCCCGCCGGGCGCGGCGTAGGCGAGGGCGACGACAGGCACGGTGGCGGGGCTCAGCGCGCAGAGCACGCCGCCGGTGTACTTGCCCGTCGCGCCCGCCGCGCCGCCGCCGCCGCCCGGCCGCGCCGCCGCCGCGATCAGCGGCGCGGCGGCGTTGGTGACGGCGGGCAGCGTCGCGCCGGCGGCGGCGAGGGTGATGTTGGCGGCTGTGAAGTGCTCCGCCACGAAGGCGTGGACGGCCTCGGGGGTGAGGGACGCCAGGGTCTCGGGGTCGGGCAGCAGCGGCTGCGCCAGGCCGCCGGAAAAGGCGGCCCTGCGGGGGGGGGGGGGGGGGGGTGGGGGGGGGGGGGGGGGGGGGGGGGGGGGGGGGGGGGGGGGGGGGGGGGGGGGGGGGGGGGGGGGGGGGGGGGGGGGGGGGGGGGGGGGGGGGGGGGGGGGGGGGGATTGGTGGTTCGAGGCTCGTGAGCCGGGCGCGCGCGTGTGCAGAAGGCGGCCAGGACGCAGGCGCGGGCGCGCAGGCGTGCGCGTTTGGGGGGTGGCTCCCAGCCCCCGCTCGCAAGAGCAAGGAGCAGCCCGCCGCACACGGCACACCCCAAACCCCAACCCCCGGCACCCCCGCCGCGCCTGTGCAGCAGCTCCGTGGCCAGCGCGGTGGGCTGTGCGTACGCGCGCTCCATGTCCGCCTGCACGTGGGGCAGCATGTCGTTGATCTCCCAGTAGTTGAGCCTTTTTAAGGGGTTGGGGGGTTTGGGGGGGATTGTTTTGGGCAGGCGTGCGTGCTGCGGATAGGTCGGGTTAGACTGGACCGCAGCGGGGGTTTGGCACTGGTCGGCCTACACTGCCGGCACGTGCAGGACAGCTCAGCAGTTGCAAAAACGCACGGTGCAAGCCGTCCACAACCCCCAAAAGCAGCCCACCACGCCCCAAAAACCACCCCCCAAAACCCCACCTCATGTTGAGCACCGCGTCCAGCAGCATCTCGGTCACCTCCGCCGCCTGCAGCTTGGTGCCCTCCACGCCGTAGGCGATGGACTCGCGCCCCGCCAGCGCGGCGGCGGCGGCGCCGTACTTCTCCAGCTCGCGGGTCAGGCGGAAAGTGGACCTTGGGGGGGGGGGTTGGGGGGCGGCGCGGGTTGGTGGGTGGGAGTGAGGGCTGGTCGGAGGGGCGAGCGGTTTTGGGGGGGTGTTGGGAGGGGCAGCCAAAGGGGGCAAGCCGCCGCAGGACGGCGCTAGTGCACGCGGGCGGCTCCGTGCCGCCTGCCTCGCGCGCTGCGCGAGACAACCCCCGCAGCGCACACACAGCGCAGCGCGGCGCGCCCCCTAACACCCCAACCCCACCCCACCCACCCCGCACACACACAACCGCAAGGCCACCGCACCTGTTGTTGGTCGCGCTGAAGGCCATGTACTCCAGCAGCTTGCTCGCGCCCCCCTGCACCCCACCCCACCACACCCACACAAACAAACACACGCAAGGCCACCGCACCTGTTGTTGGTCGCGCTGAAGGCCATGTACTCCAGCAGCTTGCTCGCGCCCGCCGTCTCCGGCGTCTCGTTGGCGCTGCCGGAGCCCACAAACACGGCGAGGGCCACGTTGGGGCCGCCCGTGTCCACCGCGGCGGCCTTGACGCCCTCGATCGAGCCGGTCTGCGGGCGCGGCGGGGCGCGGCGGGGCGCGCGCGGTTGCGTTTCGGCGCCCCGACGCGCGCCGCTCCGCCGGCCCGGCGACGGTGCGAGCGGTGGGGTGGCCCGCCCTCTGGCCTCTGCGCTGCTCCCCCAACAATTGCAGACGCGCCCGCCGCGCAGCCGCGCGCGCAGCGTGCGCTGCTCGTCCGGCCCCCCGCCCAACCCCCGTCTCCCCCCCCCACCCCCCCACCTCGAGCTTGGCGGGCGCCGGGGCGGAGTACTTGGGCACGTCCACGCCGGGCAGCGGCTCCGACATGGGCACCGTCACGCGCTTGCCGCCAAACAGGCCGCCCTTGGTCGCGACCGCCGGCACGGCATACTGCGCGACGGCCTGGCCGCTCGCAAAGCTGCCGGCGACGTCCGCGAGCAGCGGCGCCAGCTGCTTGATCGCCGAGGGCAGCATCCTGCCGGCTTCCTGCGCGAGGGTGCGCGGCGTGGGGCCGAGCGTGGGCGAGGGGCGCGGGCTGGAAAGCCCTTGCTGCCCGCAACCGAGGGTCGCACCCCGGCCTCTGCTCGCGCACAGGGCTCCAAGCGGTTCCGGCTACAGCATCCGACGTGCTGCAGCTGTCCTCCTGCGCCAAGCCCACGGCATTCGCTGCGGGCGCGACTGATCTGCCTGTGCGAGGCCTGTTGCTGCTCGCCGACGCCTGCCTCGAAGCCAGCGCTCAAGCGCACGAAACCAGGGCCCTCTTGCTGCACACCTGCTACTCGGGCGCCTCTCCTCCCCCGCTCGGCAGCAGGCCTACGAGGGCTGCAGCACGGGATCTGCGGGTCTCTCTGACGTCCCTCTCCCTAGAGGACGCGGCTTGGGTCCCCGGATTGCGATAGCAAGACGGGGAGGGCGAACCGGCCGGGGCTTGGCCTGCGCGCGCCCGCGGAAGGCGGCGGGGCGGCGCCGCTCGCTGCGCGCACGCGCGCGGGCCGCAACCGCCGCCCCGGGCCCCCGGCGCACGGCGGATGCCCAAGCGCACGCGAGTTGCCTCGCGCCAGCGCAGGGGCGCTTCATACACTAAAGCTGCACCGGTTTGGGCGGCACAGTCCTCCTCGCTCCACTGCTGCGGCGGTTATTACAGCCCGAACCCGCAGGCCTGGCCCACAGGCGCGCGCCTGCACCGGGCCTCAGCGTGCGGAGGACCCAGGGCACAGCTCCAGCAGCCGCCCCAGCACATCGTCCACGCGGCTCAGCGCCAGCCACGCGTCCACCGCATCTCCCGCGCCCCGCGCCTCCCCCGGCACCGCCGCCCCCCCGCCGCGCGGCGCGGCCGGGCCCGGGGCGGGGGCGGCGGGCGGCGCCGGACCCGCTGCCTCGGCGCCGGCCGGGGGCTCGGCGCCTGCGTCCGCGCGCAGCCTCGCGAGCGCGGCCGCCACCGCGTCTTTCAGCGGCAACAGGACTTCGACACGCAGCTCGCCCGCAGACGGGAGCCTCCCCTCGGCCCCTTCCTGCCCCTCCCCCTCCTCGTCCGCCTCGCCGCCGCTGGCCCCCGCGCCGCCGCCGCCGCCGCCGCCGCCGCCGCCGCCGCCGCCGCCGCCGCGGCCGCCGCCGCGCCCCGTCGCCGCCGCGGCCCCCTGGCCGCGCCGCAGCAGCAGCAGGCGCAGCGCGTTGAGGGCGGCGCACACCGCATTGGCGCGCGTTTCGAGGTCGCCGCCGCCCGCGCGCCAGCCGCAGCGGCCGTCCGGACGCAGCCACGGCTCGCACAGCGCCCAGCAGCCGCCGGCGCTCAGCGCGCCGCCCGCCGCGTCCTGCCGCGCCCGCTGCAGCAGGAGGGCTGCAAGTTCCGGATGGGCGTCGGCCAGCAGCTGCCCGAGGCACGCGCGCCGCAGCGCCGGCGGCGACAGCGCGTCGAGCGCCGCGCGCCACGCGGCGCGCGCCAGCCTGCCTGTGGCGCTGTCCGGCGCCGCCTGCAGCATCGCAGCAGCCAGCAGGGACGCCGCCGGCTTGAGCGCGCGCGCCACCGACCGCGCATCGCCCTCTGCCTCGCCTTCGCCTCCCGCGGGCCCAGGGACCGCTGCCGCGCCGCCGCCCGCGGCGGCCCCTGCCGCGCCTGCAGCACTCGCGGCGCGCTGCGCGCCCAGCAGCAGCAGCTGCAGCGCCTGCTGCAGGGCGGCGGCGCTGCCGTGGGCCTCCGCCTCCCGCGACAGCGCGGCTGCCAGGTTGCAGGACGCCTGCGGATTTGGCGGGGCGGGTGCCGGGCGGAGGGCACTGGGGGGATGGAGGCTCCCGCCGGGGCGGGAGGCGCACTGCAGGGCAGCGCGCAGCCAGGGCGCGCAGCCGAAGCAACGCAGGACGAGCGCGCGCGCGCCGCGCCTCACCGCGAGCAGCGCCATGCCATCCGTCGGCGGCGCCGGGCCGCAGCCGAGCTGCAGCGAGTACAGCGCCGCCAGCGCCGCGCCCGCCGCCGCCTCGTCGCTGCCTTCGGCGGCCGCGGTGCTCTCCAGTTCGCGCCAGCCCTCGACCCCGAGTTGCGGCAGCAGCTGCAGCAGCCTGCGTTTCTGCGCGGCTTCAGAGTCCTCGTGACGGCTGCGGCTGGCATCGCCGCCGCCGCCGCTGCTGCCGCCGCTGCTGCCGCCGCCGCCGCCGCTGCTGCTGACGTCGTGCACAGAGCCGAGGGTCAGGTGCGCGAGCAGCAGCAGCACGGTGCGCGGCAGCCGCTCGACCGCCACTTCTCGAGCCCCGGTCTCATCGCTATCCGATGTGAGCACCTGCGTGTTGGTTGGGGGATCTCAACTCTCAAGCCTGGCTCGGGGCTGGGCGTATGCACTGGACTTCTGATGCAAACCCTGCACCTTTTGCTTCTTGCGCCTAGCCCTGCGCCTAGCCCTGCAAGGAGCAGTGCAGCGCAGTTGCACGGCGCACAATCACGCAAACCCCAGCCCCACGTCCAAAGCGCACCTGATGGGAGGCGAGGCACGCAAAGCTGACAAACGGCTCCCACCGCCGCGCGGCCGCCTCGGCGTCGCCGCTGCCCCGCAGGAGGCCCCCGACCAAGGCGGCCGCGTCCTCAACGGGGTCGATGCAATCCAAAAGGGACAGCAGCGGCCGGCGGCGGAGGCGGGCGGTGAGGCGCGGCAGCAGCGGCACGAGGCCCGACAGCAGCGTGGCCGCCGTCGCGGCCGCGTCGCCGCGGCCGGCGCGGCTGCCGCCGCGGCCCCCGCCACCGTCGCTGTCGCTGTCTGTGTAGCTGCCGCTGCCGCCGCTGCTGGCGCTGGCGCCGTCGCTGCCGAGGCCGTGCAGGGCCGCGTCCATCGCTTCCAGCACGACGGTCAGCGCGTCGCGCGGCGCGCACGCAGCGGCCGCGGAGGACGACAGCAGCAGGAAGGCGCGCGTGCAGCGGCCCGAGGCGGGCGCGAGCGCCGCGAGGCGGGGGTAGGCCTCCAGCAGCATGGCGTCCAGCAGGGCCTTGGGGTTGATTGGGGGGGGGAGGGGGCGCCGCTCTCGTCGGCGGGGTGCTTTGCGGGGGGGGGGGGTCTCCACGACTCCGCTGCACCCGGCGTTGGGCCCCCTGTGGGCACGTGGCCGGCGACGAGCCCTCGCTCCGCGCGCAGAGCGCACCACGTCGTCGGGGCCTCCCCCAAGGAGCGCCTCGGTGAAGCACTCGAGCAGCTGCTCCGCGGCGGCGGGCCCGTCGGCCGGGCCGGCCGCGGCCTGGGCGCCCAGCGCCGCCTCCAGCGCGGCGAGCGCCTCGTCGGCGTCGCAGGACGGCGCCGCCGCGCGCAGCGCTGCGCGCAGATGGGATAGGGCCGCGTCCATGGCGGTTTTGCGGCCGGAGCGAGGCGCCGGCCCCGCTTTTTGCCGGCGCGCGACTGGGGCAGCTGCGCGCAGATCAAAGTGCGGTTGGTGGGGGGTTCAAGGTGGCGGCCCGCAGACCCGCGCGCAATTCGCGTTGTGTAATACGGCGAATAGGGGCCCATTGAACGGTGGGCTTCAGATCGCGGGGGCCCCTATTCGTGGTCGCGCGGCGGGGGGCGGCATGCAGGCCCCGGCAATCGCGTCCCAACGGGGCCGCTGGACGCCGCTCGTAGGCGCGCCGGCGGCGGCGCACGGCGGCCCGCGGCCGGCGATGGTGGCGCGCCGCGGCGGCGGCATCGCCTCGCCCCATGCCCCCTGGCCGCTGCCGCCGCGGCTTCCGCTGCGCGCCGGCAGCGGCGGCACTCGCAGCAGCGTGCCGCGGCCAGCAGCAGCCGGCTTTCGAGCTCTCGCCAGCGGCGACGGCGGCCTGATGAGCGGCAGCGGCGGCGGTGTCGGCGGCGGCGGCAGGCGCCTCGCCCCCACGCCGCTGCCCGTCGCCAGCAGCAGCGGCCGCTGCGGCAGCACGCAGCGGCGGCAGCGGAACCCACAGCAGCAGCAGCAGCAGCAGCAGCAGCAACAGCAACAGCAGCACGCGCCGCGCGGCCCCGCGCCCGCGCGCGCGGCCTCAGCCGCCATGCCCGCCGACGACGGCCCCGCCGCCGCGCCCGGCGACGCCCCCGCGCCCCGGCAGCTGCCGCCGACGCCGGCGCTGCGGCTGCCCGTGTTCCAGCCCTGGTCCCTTGGCCAGCCGCTCGCATGGGGCTTCATGCTGGGCTACATGCTGTTCATGCTGGTGCTGCCCATCGCCGCGCTGCTGTCGAAAGCGAGCATGGTGCCGCTCGCGGAGTTTTGGGCGCGCGCCACGGAGCCGGTCGCGCTGTCGGCCTACTATGTGTCATTTTCGATGGCCATCCTGGCGGGACTCATCAACGGCTTTTTCGGCTTCATTCTCGCTTGGGTGCTGGTCAAATTCGAGTTCCCAGGTGTGCCCATTTTCGTGGAGGGGGGGGGGTGAAGCGAGTGGCGCGGCGCTTGCAGGCTGCCCACCCTGCCGCCATGCGCCGCGTCTGCGCTGCAGCAGTCCACAGCCCGCCGCCCGGCAACCGCGCCCGAACCGCGCCCCAGCGCCAGCGGGAAACGACACTGAAGCCCCCTCCCCCGCCGCCCGCCCCCGCCCGCCCCCGCCAGGCAAGAAGTGGATCGACGCCGCCGTCGACCTGCCCTTTGCGCTGCCCACCTCCGTCGCCGGCCTGACGCTGGCCACCGTATACAGCGAGGAGGGCATCATCGGGGCCATCCTGACGAAAATGGGGGTCAACGTCATCTTCACGCGCCTGGGCGTGGCGGTGGCCATGGTGTTCGTGTCCTTCCCCTTTGTCGTGCGCACCATGCAGCCCGTGCTGCAGGTGCGGGGGGGGGCAAAGGGGGCCGGGGGAGGGTCGTCTGCGCCGGCGGCGGGGGCGGTTGGGAAGGAAGGGAAAGGGGCCTGCAGCAGCGGCGGGGCGGGCCCGCGCTGGACCGAGGAGTGTGGGCCCTGCTGCTGCTGCAGCACACAAAGAGAAGTTGCGGGTTGCAGGGCCAGGCTCTGCGAACCACACCCCAAACCAACGCCCAAAACGGCCCCCCTCACTTCCCCCCCAAACCCACCCACCCAAAAAAACCCCGCAGGAGATGGAGCGGGAGGTGGAGGAGGCGGCCTGGTCCCTGGGCGCCTCCCCCTGGGACACCTTCACCAAGGTCCTGCTGCCCCCGCTGCTGCCGCCGCTGCTGACCGGCACCGCGCTCGCGTTCAGCCGCGCCATCGGCGAGTTCGGCTCCATCGTGATCGTGTCCTCAAACTTTCCGTTCAAGGATCTGATCGCGCCGGTGCTCATCTTCCAGTGCCTTGAGCAGTACGACTACGTGGGTGCGACAGTCATAGGCACCGTGCTACTGATGATCAGCATGGTCATGATGGTGGGGGTCAACTACCTGCAGTCACTGGGGCAGCGCAGCAAGTGAGCGCGGACCCAGCGGGCGCGGCCCAAGGCGCAGCGCGCCGCCGCGCCGGCCGGCGGCTTTCGCGGCCCGCGTGGAGGCGTTGCGCTGCGCGCGTTTTGCCGCGCCGCCTCGCACCACCATGGCGGGGCGGGGCGGGGCGTCGCCTCAAGCTTCCCTCGCGCCGGGCGCGCTGCTTCGTATTCGGGTGTATGCAGAGCAATGTGCATTTGGCGCACAGACCAGCCCGCGAGGGCGAGGCAGCAGCCGATATGTTACTCGACTCGTCCCAGTTGAAAGCAGTGGCGGGTAGCGTTTGCATGGCCAGGTTTTTCTTTGCAAAAAGCCGGCCCGCAGAAGGCGGGCAAGGGCTTGAGCGTTTGAAGGGGAAACAGGACAGGTCCAAAAGGGCAGCAAGGGCAGGGGTAGAGTTCAGGGCAAGTCGGGAGTTCGAGGGCAGAGGTAAGGCCTGGGGGCTGTGAAAGCACTGGAGGCGCCTCGAGGCTGGCTGGCTTGGGGCAGACGTTGGCACGACATGGGGTCAAGGGGTGCACAGGGGGGCTTCCGTCGGCGGCGCCGCGCATTGCAGCGCGGTGTTGGCTTGAAGGGGTGCGTGCTCAGAGCTTGCGCAGCGTGCGCTTGGCCGTGGTGCGCGCCACGACGCGCACGGTGGCGCTCTCCGCCGACTCGGCAGAGAGGCGCTGGACGCCGCGGCGCGCGGGCGACTTGGCCACGCCGCCGCCGCGCACCTTGAGCGGCTCGGGCTGCTGCTGCTGCTGCTGCTTCCGCTGCCTCCGCTGCGGCTGCGGCTGCGGCTGCGGCTGCTCCTCCTCATCCTCATCCTCTTCCTGCTGCTGCTGCTTGGCCTCAGCCATGCGCGCGGACAGCCTGATGGGCCGGCCGCGGCCGCTGACGGGCTGCGCCGCCGCGGCCGCCGCGGCCTCGGCGCGCGCCGCCTTGAGCGGCTCGAGGCTGCCGGCCTCGGGCTCATTGGCGCGCAGCTGCAGCAGGCCCGCCGCGGCCCCCAGGCTGCAGAACACCTCGGCGGCGTCGTCGTCGCTCAGCGCCTGGCGGGGCGCCACGGCCGCCTGGGGGCGCGGCGCGCTCACGCGCGCCGGGCGCGGCGCCGCGGGGGGCGGGGGGAGGCAGATCGGGGCGGTGGAGCTCACAGGGGAAGGCTTGGGGTTCGAGGGCTTGCGCGCGCGGTAGCCGGTGCGGTAGCTGCGCAGCGCGTCGACCTGCGCGGGGGTAGGGGTTAGGGTTGGGTTTTGAGGGGATTGCTGAGGGTTTTGGGAGATAGCCAGGGCCCCTCGAAGCGCTGGTGGGGAGGGCGGCGTGCGTCGGAGGGAGAACTGCCCAACACACATGCACATGGACCTTGCGCGGGCCGCCGCTGCCCAGTGGCCCAAACCCCGCGGCGCGCGCTCACCTCGGCCATGGCGGTGTCGACGGCGGCGGTTGGCGAGGGCGTGGTGAAGGAGGCGCCCAGGTCCAGTGCGGCGGCGGAACGCTTCAGGGGGCGCGGCGCGGTGGCCGGGGTGCGCGCGCGCTGGGACTTGCGCTGCACGCTGCGCTGGGCCCTGGCGGCACCAGGATGCGGCGCGGTCTTGGTCGCGGCGGTGGAAACAGCGGCGGCGGCGGCGGCGGCGGCGGCGGCGGCGGCGGCGGCTTTGGCCGCGCCCAGAACGGCGGCGGCGGCCGCCGCATCGAAGGGGGCGTTGGCGGTGGTGGTGGTGGCGTCGGCAGGCAGGTGGAGGCCGAGGGCGGCGAAGGCGCCGGCCACGCCGCCAAACACGGCGGCGAGGGCGTTCAGCAGCGCCAGGCGCGCCTCGGCTGCGGTGGCCTCCTTGCTGACCACCTGCAGCGCGCGCGACTGCTGCGCGGCGGCGCGGCGCGGGGCCTTGCGGATGGGCGCCGAGGTGGCAGCGGCGGCGGCGGCGATGGCGTCGGTTGTCTTGGCCCGGGCTTCTGTGGCCAGCTTGGTGATGCGCGCCTGGGCGCTCTTGTTTATGGAAGCTGCGGCGCGAGCGAGAACGGGTTGGGAGGCGGGTGCAAGGGGTGAGTCGGATGAGTGCGGGACCACGGCACGGCAGCAGCGGGCCAAGCGCAGCCGCCCAAGCCAACGCGCGTGCGCTACCGAGCCCCCACCCACCCTTCCGCAGCGCAGACGCCAGCCTGTCGGGGGACAGCGCGTCCAGCAGCCACGCGCCAAAGGCGCCGTTGGCGCGCCACATGTCAAAGGCGGCGCCGGCTCCAAACCGCTGGGCGCAAATGCCCAGCACGTCGGCAGTCTGTGCGGTCGTGGTTGAGGGGGGAAAGGGTCGGGGCTGTGACGGGGTGGGGTGGGAGGGCCGGCCAGGGAAGGGGGGGCGGTGCTGCGCTGCAGTCAACTCGGTCAAAGCCGGCGCGCGCGGTGCGCGGTGCCGCCCCGCGCGCTCGCCCGCTGCGGCGCCTCACCTTGACGCTGGACATGGCGTCGGAGACAAGCTCCGCAAGTCCTCCAAGGAACACGTAAGCCAGCAGGACCGTGGTGGTCAGCATCTCCATCTCCATTGCGACGGCGGGGGCGCAGCGGCGGCGGCGGCGGCGGAGCGCGCTGCGGGCTAGAAACAGCGTCGCGCCCGGCGCCGACGCGGCGGGTGCTGGGAGCGGTCGAGAGGTGTGCAAAAGGCCTCCAGAGACCGTGTATGGTTGATTCGCAGGGGCTTGAGCACGAACAGGGGCGCGGAGGCCCGGGGCAGTCTGCGGCGTGAGCCGAGCTGGGTGCGCGTCGGCGGTGGGTTGCCGGCGAGCAGAGGACACGATTGCAAAGATAGCATAGAATCGAACACGTATCGATGCGCTATGACCTCGCGCGGGGCTTCCGTTTCGTCCGGGCAGCTGCTTTGACGGTGTTGACTCCGGCCCCCGCGCCCCAATGCCCGGCGCTAAATCGATCTTTGAGATCCCAAGAAACCCTCCGTGCTGGTCGGGTGGGGGACGAGTGCCGCGCCCGCCGCAGCGGCGCCGCCGCCCGCCCCGCCAGCGCGCTGCGTCTGCAGCGCCGCGCGCCCACGCCCGCCCCCCTGCAGCTGCGCGCCCCCGACCTTTTGCTTGGGCTTTCATCGTCTTCCTGCACGCGTTCATAATCGGATTTAAATGAACGAGGCTCCTCCCGCCACGCGCCTGGCCGTGCGATCTGAGGCGCCGCCCCCCCTCGGATCCATCCGCCCCCGCCCTCTCTCCCCAGCCCTCGCACGGGGGCTCCATGGTGGCGCCCCCAGAGGATGTGCCCCCCGCAGAGTGGCGCGCCGGGCGCAGGCGCAGCGGTGCGGCGGCGCCCCCGCCTCTTGACGCGCGCCGCCCGCAGCCGCAGGCTGCAGCCGCGCCGACGCCCGCCGTCCCCGCCTCGGCTTGCTTGCCTCCCGCCGTCGCAGAGCGCTCCAAGGACGACGGCGTGCCGGCGGGGCCCGAGGCCTCGCGCGGCGGCCGCGGCGGGTCCCCCGCGCCGGCGCCCGCCGGCGCGCTCGCTGACGCGAGGCCGCAGCGGCGCCCGGCGGCGGCGGCGGCGGCGAGGCCCTCCGCCGGCGTGGGCATCCACGTGCAAAACGTGCGGCGCGTGCGCGTGCGCGTGCGCGTGCGCGTGCGCGTGCGCGTGCGCGTGCGCATGCGCGTGCGCGTGCGTGCGCGGCCGCAGCCCCTCGGCAGCCCTCCCAACCTCTTTCCCACGCGCGCCACCTGCAAACCCGCGCGACTCGACAACGCGGCGGCGTTTCAGATCGTCTCGGGCATTCTGGGGATCGCCGTGATGCTCATGAGCTTCGCTTCGCAGTCCGCCGCCGCCGCCGCATCCGGCCTCGACAGCCTCGCCACCGCCCGCGCCGCCGCGGCGCGGCGGCGCGCGCGCGAGGCGGGCGCGGAGTGGCCGGCGGCGCCGCGGATCGACCCGCACATGCTGCACAGGCAAGCGGTGGGAGGGAGTGCGGCGGCGGGCGGGCGCCGACCGACCGACAAACCGCCGCCGGCCAGTGCAAACCGCCGCAGCAGCAGGAGAGGCGCCCTGCGGCCCACCACCGACGCCGCGCGGCCCTGGGGCCCCCCGCCTCCCCCCTCCCAAACCTCAGCAGGCTGCAGCTCGTCTCCTGGGTTTCCTCCCACCTAGCCGCCGCAGCAGCTTTCCTGGCCGCGGCCGCGGGCAACGCGTACGCCATGCTGCTGAGGCTGGCGGCGCGCGCGCTGGCGCAGACGACGGCGCCGTGGGTCGCAGGTGCGCGCCGGCTGCCGCGCGCGCTGGGCTTTGCTGCAGCTGTATTTGCGGCTGCGATGCGTGCAAGGCTGCGGCAACGCTTTTAACCCCTGCGTCGTCTGTCTATGCTCGAGTGATGCAAACCGCCGTGTTTTGAACATCGCTGCCGCCAACGCCGCCTCTGGCGCCTGCGCCCCGCCACCGCAGCGCTGCGCGAGCAGGCGCGCCGCGCCGACGCGGGCGGCGGGGGCAGGGGCGGCCCAGTGCGCGTGGGGGTGATGGTGCGGGCGCTGACGCTGCGCGAGGAGGAGGCAGCGGCGTTTGCCACCATCGGCGCCGCGCTGCTGCTGGCGTACGCGCAGGTGCGGTGCGGGCATCAGCCGCAAAACCCAGCCGCCGCGCGCAGCCTTGCTGCCCCCTGCTGATCATCAGGGCCGAAGCCCCGCTCACCCGGCCGGCTCTGTGCGGCCACCGCCACCCCCCAAAATCAATCTTGCTTCTTGCCAAGCCGGCAAACAGTCGAGAAGTGATGACTTTGCACTGCCAGTCCTCCCCAAAAACCGCTCCCTCCCCGCGGACCCCCGCCGCCAGGTGTACGACACTTTCGAGGCGGCGGCGCGCGAGGTGTTTGACGCGGCGGCCGCCGCGGGGGAGCACTACCTCGCAGCAGCGTGCGTTGCCGCTGGGCCGGGCCGGGCTGGGCCCCGCCGCAAACACTTGTTCAGTCGTTTGAAGTGCTGGGGACAATGCGCTGTGGGCGGCGGCTTCCCGTGTGGCGGCTTCGCGTGTGGCGGGGAGAGTGCCGTTCCCCCGCCCCAAGCGCCCCGGCTCGCCCCCCTGCCTGCCTCTCAAAGCAAGCCCGCAAGACCCCGAGGAAACATCGACTGACTCATCAACCCCCGCCCCCCCACCAAACGGCGCATCAGTCACGGCGAGGAGCTCGCCGCCGCCGCCCGCGAGGGCGCGGGCGTGGCCAGGGACCTTTTCAGCATCGCGGCCAGCTGGTCCCGCCTGCTGGGGCGCGCCTTCGTGACGCCCGGCGCGCAGCGGCGCGCGCGCGAGGTGCTGCGGGCGCGCGCGCCGGGGGTGCCGCTGCAGGGCCTGGGCGGCGGCGGCGGCGATGAGTAGTAGTCGAGGCGGCGGGCGGTGGGCGTGATGGGGGCGCGGGCGCGGCGGCGGCGGCGGCGGGGTTGGCGGCGGGCAGCCGCTGGCGTCGGCATGCGGCCGGCGCCGGCTGGCTGCGTGGCGCAGCGGCTCCCCTGTTCCATAGGGGACCCGGCTTTCGCGATTGGCAACCAGCCTGGGGCTTGCTGGGGGGGCTTGATTGTTTTGAGGGCGCGTGCGGTATCATGGGGCGGCGCAGGAGTTCAGGTCCAGTTGGCTTTGTAAACCTTTTGTTGGGAGTGAAGCAGAGTCCACCAGCAGGGGGTTACTGATTGTTATTTGGCAAATGCGGCCGCTCCAACTCCAACTCTTTCAGCGCCAGCAGAACGCAACTGACAGCAGCCAGAAACAAACGCGAGCCGCGGCCCGCTCTCTCAGCGGACCCCAGCGGGCGCCGTCGATCCGCCGGCATCCCCGGCCCCGCCCGCTTTCACGCCCACGCCCAGACGCCCAGCAGCACGGCGGCGAGGCGGCGGCGCGGGAACGCCCCTTAACTTGCGGCCTGCGCGCCGCAGATCAGCCAACCGCGGCGCCCCAGATCAGCCGGCCGTCCCCCAGATCACGCCGGCGGCGCCCCGTCTGCCGGGTACGACCGCAGCTCCAGCGTGACGCCCTCCGGCGTGCGCACGTACACGCTCAGCGCGCCCCCCCGCGCGCCGAAGCGGCGCACAACGGTGCCGTCGAACTGCTGCAGCGGCGGCGCGCCCGCCTCGGACAGCGCGGCGGCGACGGCGGCCATGTCTGCGCCGTCGTCGAGGGATAGGCAGAGGTGGTCCAGCTGGCCGCTGGCCGGCTCCAGCCGCGGCGGCTCCGGCGGCGCGGCCGCCGCGGCCGCGGCGGCGGCTTTTGGCGCGGCCAGCGCCGCCATCTCTCGGCCAGCAAAGTCGATGATGAACGACGGCGTGACCCGCACCGAGGGGAAGGGCGCGGCGCCGGCCTGGTACTCTGCGAGCTGCGGGGCGGGGCGGGGGGCGCGTGCAGCGCGCGGGTGGGCGGGGGGCGGGCGGCGCAGCGGGCGCGGCGCCGATCGCGGCGCGCCCCCGAGGCCCGTGCGCTCACCCTCAGCGGCTCCAGGCCGAACATGCGCGACCACCACGCCGTGGAGGCCGCGGGATCCGGGCTGCGGACGACGATATGGTCCGGTCCAGCCACGCGCAGGCACTTTGCAGTCTGCATGGCGCTGGGGCGAGGGGCGCGTGGGGCGCGAAAGCACCAGATTGCCAGGCAGCAGCAAAATATGGGCGCTGCGGGCTTGCGACGCAGGCGTTTGGCGGCGCGGCGGGCTGGGCAGCTGCTGCGCGCGCAGCAGCTGCCCAGCCGGGTGCCGCGAGCAAACACGCCACCGCACTCCGCAAACAAACACGCCGCCCCCGCTCACAACCCGCTTCGCATGGTGCTCCTTTACAGCGCGCACGAAAGCCGCCGCCGGCGCGCGCCGCTATTCACAATACCGGCGGCGGGTGCCTCTCGTGGCTGGTGGTGCACGAATGCAAGGGGTGGGGGCTGGAAGGGTCGTGGGGAGTGGCCAAGCCGGGGGCGCGCCGGCTTTTGCCAAGCCGGGAAAGTTGGAGCCGGCGCGGGCCGCTTTTTGGCGGTTGCACTTTTTTTTTTGTACAGGGCGACTGGGCGCTTGGTTCGCGCGGGCGCCTGGGGGCGCGCTAGGCCTGGGGGCGCAGTCGTTTCTGGGGGGGCGGTGCGTGCCAAGGAGGGGTGCTCATACGGTACATAGTGAGGGGTGGGGGGCATGGGCGCAAGGGGGCGGGGGTGCGTTTGTGCCGCGGCACGCAGGCACAGCGATGGCAAAAACGGCAGGGGGCCAACTGTAAGGGACGGCGCGCCGTCGCGGGCCCCCCAAAAGCTTGCCAGCTTATTTTGGGGGGGATGGTACAACTCGCGAGCACGCATGCATGCACGCTTTTGGGCGGCATACAGCTGCCGGGCTCTCCTCCTCCTGGGTTGCCTGCCGCCTGCTGCCTGATGTGAGCTAAAAGCAAGGGCCCTGGCGACCTATCCAGAAAACCCTGGTAAAACCCTCAACACACAACCGCGTGCGCGCGGGGCCGCGCCGCCCTCGCGCCCGCCCGTCGGCGCGGCAGCCCCGTGCCCTGCTGCCTGGGGCCCTGGCCGTGCGGCGGCCCGCCGCGCGCCCCGGCCTCGGCGCGCCGCCGCCGTCTCATCCGGACGCCATCGCGCCGCCCGCCGCGGCGCCGTGCGTACTGCTGCGGCGGTACGCTACCAAGGCACGTCGTCCCGCACGCAGAGGTCGATGTAGCGCTCCTCCGCGCTGGGGGGCCCCGCGCCCTCCAGGATCCTGACCAGCTCCTGGGGTTGGGGGAAAAGGGGGGGGGGCAAACACACCGGGTTTTTTAACCTCCCTTGGCTTTGTGAACTGCGCTTCTGCTCACGTGGGGCGGGTTTCATTTGTCCGGGAGCGCCGCAGCTGCCAAAAGCCCAACTGAAAAGCCCAGCGCCGCTGGCTGATGGCTGCCAAAAACGAGGCGTGAAGCAGAGGCAAGCCAAGGCCGGCCCGTTCCCCCCCAGGCCCCACCTGGCGGTCGACGCCGCGGCCCACGCCCAGCGCCCACATGCTGACGCCCGCCTGCTCGTCTGCCAGGCGGGACGCCATGTCCTTTTGGGGGGGGGGTCGGTTTTGGGGGGGTGGGCGGCGTGCGCGGCAGCGTTGCAGGGGCGCGCGCCCAGGCGGCAAGCTGTTGGCTCGACGCGCGTCGGCTGGGTTTAGCGCCGGCGGGCGGTGGCACATCACACCGCTGCCACCGCCGCCGCTGCCGCCGCTGTCGGCCTCGCTGCCGCCGCTGTTTGTCCCCCCGTCCCCCGCCCCCACACGCACCTTTGCCTCCCTGGACTGGTACCCGTCCACCCTGCCGTCGGTCAGCAGCACCACCAGCCGCCCCGCGCCCGGCGGCGCGCCCTTGAGCAGCGCGCCCGCCTGGCCCAGCGCGGCGCCGATGTTGGTGCCGCCGTTCATGCGCACCTGCGCGCGCGGAGGGGGGGGGGAGGGGCGGCGGCTTGGTCCGCTGTTTGTTTGTGTGTGCGCGCGCGCTCCGCACAGGGGGCCGGCTCTTCTGCTGCGCGGCGCCAAGGCTCCGCGGTCCGCGCGCGGGGGCGCGCCACCGTCACCGGTGTGTCTGCGCACCCCAAGCCTGCTCGAGGCCCCCCCTTCCCCCCCCCCCCCCCCCGGGGGCCTCTCACCATCTTGGAGGTGCGCGCCTGGAAGGCGCCCGCGTCGTGGAGGGGTGCCAGGTCAACCTCCACCCGCACCGAGTTGGAAAACTGGAGCACGGCCACCTTTGGGGGGTGGGTGGGTTGGAGGTTGGGTTTTTCAGGGTGGGTGGTGGCTGGGGCTTTGGGAGGGCGGGCTTTTGGGGGGTGAGTGGGTGGGTCTTTGAGGGTGGGTGGGCACAGGATCGGTCACGTTTGTGTTGTTTTGGGGGGGAGGGTCGCCGCCGTCCCATCAGCACCCAGCGGCGGCGCCACGCCGCCGCGCCGGCCCAAACCGGCGCACCTTTGCCCCCGGCACGCTCTGCGTGAAGGCGGCGGCGGCGGTGTTGATGAATGACGTCATCGACTCAAAGTCGTCTGGACGGATGAGTAAACCCAGCACGCGGAGGGGGGAGGCGGGGGCGTGGTGGGTCGGCGGTTTGGGAAGGGACCGGTGTGCATGCGCACCCGAGAAGCGGCCCTCCGCCGCAACAAGCTCCCCTCCCCGCCCATTCGGATCTCGATCCGCCCCCCAAAACCAAGCCCCACAAACCAAGCCCCACAAACCAGGCCCGCGCACCCTCGCCAACGGAGCCGCTGCCGTCGAGCAGGAACACCACGGCCAGCTCGCGCGCGCCGCAGGGGGCGCCGCAGCCGCCCCCCTCGCTCTCCTCGTCGCCGGCGGGCGCCTCGGCCCGCGCCGTCATCGGCGGCGGCGGCGAGGGCGAGGGCGAGGGCGACGGCGAGGGCGAGGGCGCGGCGCGGCGGGGGGAGGGGCTGGGGGACCGGGGGGCGGAAACGCTCGCGACCTGCGGGGGTGGGCGGGGGGTTGCGGGGGTTTGTTAGGTGTTGGGTGGCGAGGGGGCTCTGCTGTAAAGTCCCGTGCCGCCGACAGGATCAAAGCGCACACAGGAAGCCCCCCTCAAAACCGCCCCCCCCCCCCCAAAAAAAAACCGCCCTCCCCCCCCTAAACCGTTGCCCCAAACCCCTATACCCCCCAAACCCCCACCATCCCCGCCATCGCGGCCTGCAGCTCCCACTCGCACGGCCGCCGCCACGGCGCCGCCGCCGCGTCGGCGGCCGCCTTGCAGGCGTAGAGGCGCCGCCACGAGCCCGCGAGCGCGCGGGCCTCCAGCAGCAGGGGCCCCGTCTCCCAGCGCAGCGCAAAGAGGCGGGACCAGTGGGCGTCGGAGTACTGCGGGGGGG